>WNWK01003224.1:20965-65965 GCA_009830355.1 Cherax destructor | reverse complement strand
ACCTGAGAAGGGAGGAAGGTAAATAAACTATACAAGAGAAAAAGGCTCTTGATCCAAACCAGTAATGCATAATTGCTTAAACTACATACGTATACACTTTCCTATAGCCACAATGTGTAATCGTTTAAACAAAATACCAGCAAATACAATTTCTTTTAGTCAGTCAATTGTTATTATGGCCATATTTGTTTTCAGTACCCTCAAAAACCATGAACTGATTTTTTTTTCCAAAGCACAAAAGTCTTCAAAATTTGTAGACCAGTGTTTTATCACTATTATTATTATTATTATTATTATTATTATTATTATTATTATTATTATTATTATTATTATATAGGCCAAAGTGCTAAACCCACAGGGGTCATACAGCACCTGGGGAACAGGGAGCAATCAGTCAATCCATGGAAGGATTGTATCAATAGTCCATCAGCATCAAGGAACCTTCCTCGAGGGGTCGGAAATAATAGATTAATGTGTTTATCATAAACTAATGATTTTACCTCCCTTATGATTAGCAAATAGCTACCTTCACAAATACAGTGGAACCTCCACTATCTGAAATGAAAGTACAGTAGTTACAATTCCACAAATTCTACAGTGATGGACCAGTTGTATCACA
The DNA here is from genome assembly GCA_009830355.1 of Cherax destructor. Taxonomy (NCBI): domain Eukaryota; kingdom Metazoa; phylum Arthropoda; class Malacostraca; order Decapoda; family Parastacidae; genus Cherax; species Cherax destructor. The sequence goes on along the minus strand of WNWK01003224.1, from coordinate 65,346 downwards.
TACAGATAGGTGTGTTTGTAATTACTGGCAATATAAATATAAACACAATCAAACCATCCTAATATTCCACACTGTTTTCTTACATGTTAGTTAGTGTCAGTTTATGAATGATGTGTTTAAACTTTTAGGTAAAATCAGGTTACATCAATTTATACTGCAGATATGCATATTTAACCACAAATAAACAAATTAAATGAATGGGCACATGTCTGGCAGTGGGATGTCTCAGCAAAAATGCACTTAAAATCTGCATGTTTTTTCCATGTTGTATGAATAAGCTGACAGAACCTGAATTTCTTCCTGCCATAATCTCTTGACACCATGTGGCAGTGATAGAAATGATAAAGATATGCCACTTCTAAAATATTCCTCAAGCAGTATGACTGACTTGTGAACAACAGCAAAGCCCTTAATGGAGACGAGAACTGATTACATGTACTTATTTAACGAGTGTGGATGTGCACTTGTTTTTTTTTTTTTTTAACAAGTCGGCCGTCTCCCACCAAGGCAGGGTGACCCAAAAAGAAAATACTTTCATAATTCATTCAACACTTTCACATCACTCATACATAATCACTGTCTTTGCAGAGGCGCTCCGATACTATAGTTTAACCCTTTGACTGTTTCGGTCGTATATATACATCTTACGAGCCACTGTTTCAGACGTATATATACTCACAAATTCTAGCGGCATCAAATCAAGCGGGAGAAAGCTGGTAGGCCCACATATGAGAGAATGAGTCTGTGTGGTCAGTGTGAGCAGTATAAAAAAAATCCTGCAGCACGCAGTGCATAATTAGAAAAAAAAACTGACCGTTTTTTTGGATTAAAACACCGTCTTTGAGGTGTATTTTCGTATAGTATTTATGGTTGTATTATCTTTTTTATAGTCTCATTTGATAGAATGAAAAACATACTACGAAAATATAGATGATTTTGATTAGTTTCATGATGAAAACGACCTTGAAATTGAGCTCAAAGTAGGGGAAATGTTCGATTTTTGCAAATGTTCAAGAGTAAACAAATCACGCCACGCGTCCAATACACATCAATTGGCGAGTCTAATATTCTTTCACAAGTACACTGATATTATTTATACCATTTTTACAATAATGCAATAGTCTGCATAATGGTAAATCTTCTATTTTTTGTGTGAATAAAAAATAAAAATAGAAAGCAAGAGTAATATAAGAAGGGCCTAAATATGTGACTAATGAACATATAACATCTTATTTTAGTTCCAGGAATGTTTGCATTGTTTATTCTGGACCCTATTTTGAAATTGACAACTTTTTTATTTTGCATGAAATTGGCCAAATTGCCAATTTCTGACCACTTTCTTGGGTAGTTGAAATCGGTAAATTGGTGGTTTCTTGTACTCAATCGATAGAACAAATGGAGTTCTAAAGAAATAGCTATGAGTTTGGTCGAATAGAACAGTGGAATTGGCCGAAAATAGGGCTCAAAGTCGGCGAAATTGCCGATGTGTATATATAGCCGAGATCACTAACTTTGCGAGAGCGTAACTCCATAGGTTTTCAATCAAATTTCATACTTTTGGTGTCATTACCATCGGGAAAAGATTCTCTATCATTTCATAAGAATTTTTTTTTTTTTTTTAAATTTTGTGACAACATGAGAGCACTCAGGATTAGGGGTTGCGACAGTCAAAGGGTTAAAATAGTCCCTCCCCTTTTCCCGTATAACTTACTAAAAAGAAAAAAGAAAACTTGCTGTTATCCTAGATAAATTATACACAGGTACAACACTAATTTTCTGGCAATGGATGGTTCAGCACCTCTCTCAGTCCAGACAAAATTATTTTGACTAGTTTTTTTTACCAGACTGGTTTACTGGGCAGCCACAGATGGCACTGTATGTATCACATGCACACTTACAGTGTTACACTGCAGTTGTTGGCGGTGATCCCTTGAATCTGAGAGATTCCAAGAATATTTTACTAACAATTAATTAACTCTAGTCTTGGCTAGGGTTAATATCTATACAAGTAACTGAATTGTCAGGTGAATTAATCAACGGGCCAGAACAATATTCCTTCGTGACAGAATAAGAGCTAATGAATTTTTATCTGATGCACGAAAAATTACACAGGGAAAGATTAAAGCACATTCAGCAACTTCACTTGGATGAAATATTTTAAAAATATAGCTAAAAAGAATGTGTCATAGCAGTAGGCCTTTGTCTGAAAATCATGTAGCTTCAATTTCAAGTACATTAACAAATCCATGATAAAACAGTCAATTAAGAAACAGACAATAATCCTGACAACCCTCATCCAGACCTTTGTGACTGGGTCTACAATTCCAGTCAACTTTTAAAATTTACAACTTTGGGAGTGGTAATACTGCAACATTCTTAAGTACACTAATGTTTAAGTTTCCAACAGACCATGATGGGTCAGAGGTGTATTGTTGAATTATTATGTGACCTATGTTGGTCTCGCAAAACATATTCCAGTATGGCCTAAGAACAAAGGGTGATGGAAAATCAGTGTTATACCTGTATAAATAAAATCAAGTGTCACATGTGAAGTATCAACCTCCCCAATCTATGCTCATTGTGAGATCACAGTGCAATGTCTGGCAAGTGTTAGTATCTGCTTTCCCCACTCAACTCCCTCTCCCTACTGATGTACCATATTACATGTATGGAATCAGGAATGGACATGTCCAAACAGTAGACAATTCACTGTAAAATGAAAAGTTTTTCAATATACACAGTAGGATACTTTTAACATGTAGGCATAACAGTCCAAGTTGACATGCATATAAAAAAATAAAGTACTGTAATAAAAAAAAAATCTGAATTTCAAGAGACAGATGATCATAAATAACCATAAACCTTAATTACTTGTTTACCTGATGTGGGATTTTTGTTAGCTGGTCACACACATTGTCCAACCGTCTTATCTTGCTAAGTTCCACTCGATCTGAGTTACCAAAGTCCACAAACCACATCTGAACCTGTTAGTCAAGTTACGGGTTAGTGTCAAGAGCACAAGAAGCCAAACCATTGAAAGTCAGTATAGTTCTCCCTTGCTTTAGCGAATTCTTTCCAAACAATTTTGAAGTTAAAGAACGTACTTTAAACTGCCAAACATTGTATATATACAGTGAGGTTTGAAGATCAGTAATTGAGTACAAGCATGGGCATGCAAAAAGCCATTTTATATTCTGCATGCCCAAAGCATGCGAGACTGTGGGTTTCATGGTGAATCTTGTCTGTCTGCTATTTCTGCCAAGTTTTGCTACAGCTTAACTTAACCCTTTGAGGGTCGAAAGGCCCTCTCCCAAACTTGTTCTCAGGGTCGAAAAATTTAAAAAAAAAAAAAAAAATCTTATTAAATGAGAGAATCTTTTTCCGATCATAATGACACCAAAATTATGAAATTTGATGGAAAACTAATGGAATTACGCATCGGCGATTTCGGCCACTTTGAGCCTTATTTTCGGCACATTCCAATGTTTCAGTCTACTAAAATTATAGCTATTTCGCTAGAATTCTATTTGGTCTATCAATTGAGTATAAGAAACCGCCAATTTACTGATTTCAACTACCCAATAAGGTGGTCAGAAGTTGGCAATTTGGCCAATTTCACACAAATTTCAAAAGATGCCAATTTCAAAATAGGGTCCAGAATAAACGAGACAGACATTCCTGGCACTCAAATAACATTTTATCTGTTCATTAGTCATGTCTCCAGGCCCCTCTTACATTACTTTTGCTTTCCATTTTGAATTTTTATTCTCATAAAAAAATAGAAGATTTACTGTTATGTATACAATTGCATCATTGTAAATACAGCATAAATAATATCAGTGCACTTGTGCACGCATGGCATGATTTGTTTACTCTCTAACATCGGCAAAAAGCGAATATTTTCGCTACTTTGCGCTCAGTTTCAAGGTACTTGTCATCATAAAACCAATCAAAATCATCACTATTTCTGTAATATATTTTCCATTCTATCAAATGAGACCAAGAAAACCAGAATACAACCATAAATACCATACGAAAATACACCCGAAAGTCGCTGTTTTAAACCAAAAAACAGGTCGGAGTTTTTTTTTTTCTCATTATGCACTGCGTGCTTTAGGATTTTTTTTATACTACGCACACCAACCACGCAGACCCATTCTTTCATATGTAGGCCTGCCAGCTTTCTTCCACCAGATTTGAAGGTGCTAGAATTTATGAGTACAAGTACGTGACCGACCCTGGCTGCAATGACGTACTAGTACATGACCGACCCTCAAAGGGTTAAAGGAATATAAAAAATATTAATGTATGGAACAGTGTCTGATTTGGCTTTCTAACTGTTAGGATATATGAAAAAATATTTGACCTGATGAGCTGTTGGAGTGTGAGCAGGGTAATGTTTTGTGAAGGGACTCAGGGAAACCAGTTAGACGGTCTTGAGTCCTGGAAATGGGAAGTACAATGCCAGCACTTTAAAGGAGGGGTTTGGGATATTGGCAGTTTGGAGGGACTTCTAAACTGTCATATCTGAGAGCCTCTGCAAAGACAGTGATTATATATGAGTGATGGTGAAAGTGTTGAATGATGATGAAAGTATTTTTCTTCCTTTTTGGGTCACCCTGCCTAAGTAGGAAACGGCCGATGTGTTAAAAAAAATTATAACTAATTAACATTTCTAACAATGTTAGGACTGTTCAACACTATGACATTACCACACAGTTTGAGGATTTTTTTTCGTCTAAATTTTTTGAGTGGATGGGTTGCTCAAATTATGGTACTGTATTTTAACCTTTAACACAGTTTGAGGATTTTTCGTCTAAATTTTTGAGTGGATGGGTTGCTCAAATTATGGTACTGTATTTTAACCTTTAAACCATTGCCTGTAGGACCTTACAAATTTTCCCTCACCCTGCAATCAATTTCTTATAACCCTTTAACTGGGATAGCCTAAAAAAAGAGAGAGGAGAGAGTGGAGAGAGGTGAGAGAGGAGAGAGTGGAGAGAGGTGAGAGGGGTGAGAGAGAAGAAAGAGAGGAGAGAGGAGAGGGGAGAGAGAGGTAGAGAGAGGTAGAGAGAGGTAGAGAGAGGTAGAGACAGAGACAGAGAGAGACAGAGAGAGACAGAGAGAGAGACAGAGAGAGAGACAGAGAGAGAGACAGAGAGAGAGACAGACAGAGACAGAGAGAGAGAGACACACAGAGACACAGAGAGAGAGAGAGAGAGAGAGAGAGAGAGAAGAGAGAGAGAGAAGAGAGAGGAGAGAGACAGAGAGACAGAGAGAGACAGAGACAGAGAGAGACAGAGACAGAGAGAGACAGAGACAGAGAGACAGAGAAAAGAGAGAGAAGAGACAGAGAGAGAGGACAGAGAGAGAGAGACAGAGAAGAGAGAGAGAGAGAGACAGAGAGAGAAGAAGAGAGAGAGGACAGAGAGAGAGAGAAGAGACAGAAGAGAGAGAGAGAGAGACAGAAGAGAAGAGACAGAGAGAGACAGAGAGAGAGACAGAGAGAGAGAGAGAGAGAGACAGAGAGACAGAGAAGAGAGAGAGGAGACAGAGAGAGAGAGAGACAGAGAGAGAGAGACAGAGAAGAGAAGAGCAGAGAGGAGAGAGAGACAGAGAGAGACAAGAAGAGAGAGAGAGAGACAGAGAGAGAGAGAGAGACAGAGAGAGACAGAGAGAGAGAGACAGAGAGAGAGACAGAGAGACAGAGACAAAAGAGACAGAGAGAGCAGAGACAGAGAGAGAGAGAGAGCAGAACAGAGAGAGACAGAGACAGAGAGAGAGAGAGAGAGACAGAAGAGAGAGAAGACAGACAGAGAGAGACAGAGAGAGAGACAGAGAGAGAGAGACAGAGAGACAGAGAGACAGAGACAGAGAGAGAAGAGACAGAAGAGAGAAAAGACAGAGAGAGACAGAGCAGAGAGACAGACAGAGAGAGACAGAGAGACAGACAGAGAGAGAGACAGACAGAAAAAGAGAGACAGACAGAGAGACAGACAGAGAGAAGACAGACAGAGAGAGACAGACAGACAGACAGAGAGAGACAGAAGACAGAGCAGACAAGAGACAGACAGACGAGCAGACAGAGAGACAGACAGAAGACAGACAGAGAACAACAAGAAGTACATGACAATCAAAGATATATATATATATATATATATATATATATATATACAGTGGTACCTCGAGTTACGATATTTTTCGTTCGAGAATGCTGTTCAAGTGCCATTACCAAACAAATTTATCCCCATAAGGAATAATGTAAAATAGACTAGTCCTTTTACACCCCCAAAAATATACTTACAGAAGCATTTAAAAAAATAAACTTACATAAAAGGGCGATTTTGGGGACCATCGTAACTCGAGGTACCACTGTATATATATATATATATATATATATATATATATATATATATATATATATATATATATATATATATCTCGGTCATTCCCTTGACTATCGGTCCATACCAGACCTGTCCACCTGCCTGTGCTTGCGTGCCTCGCCGTGCAGGACGCCAATCAAGCGTTGTTTACCATTGAGAGAACATTACCCAGCACGCTCTTTCAAACATTTCACAATAAATTTATTGTTTATTGCTGGTTTAGTGATTGTCACTGTGAAATAAGTGACCATGGGTCCAAAGAAGCTTCCAAGTGGCACCCCTGTGGTAAAGAGAGTGAGGAACACCATCGAAGTGAAGAAGGAGATTGTAGAAAAATATGAGTGGCATACATGTGAGTGAGCTTGCCAGGATGTACAACAAAAACACATCTACTATCACCTCTATCCTGGCAAAGAGAAAAAAAATCAAGGAAGCTAATGCTCCAAAACGTATTGATATTTTTTTTTTTCAACAAGTCGGCCATCTCCCACCGAGGCAGGGTGACCCAAAAAGAAAGAAAATCCCAAAAAAGAAAATACTTTCATCATCATTCAACACTTTCACCACACTCATACATAATCACTGTCTTTGCAGAGGCGCTCAGATACGACAGCTGAGAATAAGTCCCTCCCAGCTGTCACTATACCAGACCCCTCCTTTAAAGTGCAGGCATTGTACTTCACATTTCCAGGACTCAAGTCCAACTAAATCAATTAACTGGTTTCCCTGAATCCCTTCACAAATGTTGATATTTTCTGTAATTCGGCATTGACGGTGTTGACAAGTATGACTGGATTTGTGTGAGAGAAGACATACGTTGTGTCATCTGCAAATAATATGGGTTTGAGTAGTTGTGATGCATTCGGTAGGTCATTGATGTAAATAAGGAATAGGAGTGAACCCAGGACACTTCCTTGAGAGACTCCAACTGTAATTTGTTGTGTGGAAGAGGTCGCTCCATTTGTGTACACATATTGGCTACTGTTACTAAGGTATGACTTTAGGTAGTTGAGTGACCTCTAATACCATAGTGTGCTAATTTTGTGAGCAGTAAATCATGGTCGACTGTATCAAAAGCTTTGTGTAGGTCAATGAAGATTCCTAGTGGGACTTCTTTCTTCTCAAGTGCAGTGTACATGTAGGTATATTAACTCTAGCATGTGTATAATGGCATCATTTGTGCTCTTGTTGGGCCTGAATCCAAACTGACAGGGGTTTAGTACATTGTGTGAGACGAGGTAGGAATAGATCTGTTTATGAATTAATTTTTCGAAGATTTTAGAAAGCAGTGGTAAATTAGATATTGGTCTATAATTATTCAAGTCTGTTTGATCACCTCCTTTGTGTATCGGGGTAACCCTTGCTATTTTAAGAATTGCTGGGAAGGTAGAGGTTTCAATGGATTTATTAAAGTGTGTTGCAATAATTGGTGACAGTACCTGTGAGGCTTTTTTGTACATAAAAGGTGGTAAGCTGTTTATGTCTCCTGTCTTGTTTTTACGGGTGTTGATTATGAGCGAGACTTCTATTAGGTTGGTAGGAGCTAGGAATAGTGAATCAGGGTAGATGTTGGTAAGGTAGTCTGTTGGACGGGTGTTTGAGCTTGGGATTTTACTCGCTAAATTCTTTCCTATGGTGAAGAAAACATTAAGTCTGTTTGCTGTCTCAGTTGGTGAGAGTAGGGGTTCATCTGTTTTTGATAAGTTGATGGTATTGTTTTTGGATATCTTATTATTTCCTAGAATTGCAGCTAGGGTGCACCAGGTCTTTTTCATATCACCTTTTATGTTATGTAGTCTGTTTTCATAATACAATTTTTTTTGACCTTCTTATCAGGCTGGTAAGGATTGACGAGTAGCGTTTGGATTGTTCTCTAGTTATTAGACCCCTTCTGCATTATTTTTCATATTGGTGCCTTTTGTTAATGGATTTAAGGATGCTGGGTGTTAGCCAGGGATTGTTGAGTCTCTTAGCTGTGATCTGTTTAGTTTTTTTAGGGCACTGTTTGTTATAGAGGTGATGGGTTTTTTTTTTTTAAGGAAATTATTGATGCATTCATTAGTATCTGGATATGTTTCTAACTCGTTATTCCAGTCAATGTTAATCATCGCTGTTATAAAGTTATTAACAGCTGACTCGTTATGTAATCTGAAGCTAACTTTTGAAATTTCTTGGGGCAAATTACCTAGGTTAGTTATGAGAAAGGTAGGGTAGTGGTCTGTGGTGTTGTCTGTGATTATTCCTGATTTTAGAGGGGATATAGTGTTAGTCCAGATGTGGTCTAATAATGAGATACTAGTCTCAGAGATTCTTGTAGGTTTTGATATTGTTGGCAGTAATAAGCAGTTGCTCATAGTGTTTGTGAATTCTGTTACCTGTGGGTCCTGGTCATGTAGGAGATTTATGTTGAAATCTCCTGTGAGCAGCAAATGGTCTTTGTTCATGTGTGCATCAGTTATCAGGTTTCCTAATTTTTCACTAAAATGGTGAATGTTTGACTGTGGTAGTATGTAGATGTTTATCACTGTGAGGGGTTTTTGCAGGTCTTTTGATTTAAATTTAGCTATAATATATTCTCCATGTTCATCCCTTGTGCAAGAGTTATTGATACATTCAAGTTGATCTGAGTAATATATAGCTATTCCACCCCCTCACTGATCTGTCCTACAATTGTGTATGGATGTGTAACCTGGGATGGCATAGACATCTGTAATACCAGGCTTTAGCCAGGTCTCAGTTAGTGTGAAGATAGACATATTGGTCTGTAGGGCTAAACCACAAACCACAAGGGTTATACAACACCCATGGTTAGAAAAAAGAAATTTTGGCAAAATAACTGCACAAAAAGCTGGGATGCTGAATTACACACGATGCAGAGTCGTCACATCTGATTCCTGAACAAGTGAAAATGTGTATTACTTACCAGTCATGCTTATTATGCCTTATATCTACAAGCATAGTATAGAACTTTGTCTAGATTTTTTGGGTTATCCTAGGTAATTTACACTATAACTGTATTTATGTGTACCTGTGAGACAGACAGAGATAGACACACACAGATAGATACAGACAGACAGAAGGAGATAGAGACAGCCAAAGCAAATCAGCCAGCCAGCCCAGCCACCCACCCAACCAGCTGGTCTGCCGAACATGTATTACACGTTCCAGAATTGTTTCTCTTTACTTAGGGCATACGTTATAGAACATTCTGGCAGGATGACACTACCAGTGTATCAAAATTGAAAGGATGTTACACATTGGTTATTATCAAGGTCTTTAATATTTCCTCAGCATCTTCTGCAAGTGGTGGTGTATCTGAAGCTCGCTCGTAAATCAGATTTTGGCTCACAACTCAAAGCAAAAAATCAGAAAACTTATAACTTGGGGCACTCGCAAGTCAAGGTACCACTGTATACGATAGTTTTTCTGTTTTTTAATTGCTTTTAAAGTTTGATGCTATATATGTATTCAAAATTTTTATATTAGATGTGTTTCAAGGTGTTTTAGCACTTCAAATATTGCTTCATTTACAATAATGCTCCATGAGCTTTATCATACCTCGTCTTAAAGCTATGTATGGTTCCTGCCTCCACTACATCATTTGCTCGACTATTCCACTTCCTGACTACTCTATGGCTGAAGAAATAATTCCTAACAACCCTTTGACTCATCTGAGTCTTCAACTTCCAATTGTGACCCCTTGTTTCTGTGTCCCCTCTCTGGAACATCCTGTCTCTATCCACCTTGTCTATTCCACGCAGTATTTTGTATGTCGTTATCACGTCTCCCCTAACCCTCCTGTCCTCCAGTGTTGTCAGGCCGATTTCCCTTAACCTTTCTTCGTAGGACATTCCTCTTAGCTCTGGAACTAACCTTGTCGCAAACCTTTGCACTTTCTCTAATTTCTTGATGTGCTTGACCAGGTGTGGGTTCCAAACTGGTGCTGCATACTCTAGTATGGGCCTGACGTACATGGTGTACAGTGTCTTGAACGATTCCTTACTAAGGTATTGGAACGCTATTCTCAGGTTTGCCAGTCGCCCATGTGCTGCAGCAGTTATCTGGTTGATGTGTGCTTCCGGAGACGTGATTGGTGTTATACTCACCCCAAGATCTTTCTTCTTGAGTGAGGTTTGCAGTCTTTGGCCACCTAGCCTATACTCTGTCTGCGGTCTTCTTTGCCTTCCCCGATCTTCATGACTTTGCATTTGGCGGGGTTAAATTCGAGAAGCCAGTTGCTGGACTAGGTGTCCAGCCTGTCCAGGTCTCTTTGAAGTCCTGCCTGATCCTCATCTGATTTAATTCTCATTAACTTCACATCATCTGCAAACAGGGACACTTCTGAGTCTATCACTTCCATCATGTCATTCACATATACCAAGAATAGCACTGGTCCTAGGACTGACCCCTGTGGGACCCCGCTCGTCACAGGCACCCACTGTGATACCTCATCATGTACTATGACTCGTTGTTGCCTCCCTGTCAGGTATTCTTTGATCCATTGCAGTGCCCTTCCCGTTATACATGCCTGATCCTCTAGCTTCTGCACTAATCTGTCGAAGGCTTTCTTGCAGTCCAAGAAAATGCAGTCAACCCACCCCTCTCTCTCGTCTTACCTCTGTTACCTTGTCATAAAACTTCAGAAGGTTAGTGAAACAGGATTTGCCTTCCATGAATCCGTGCTGGTTGTCGTTTATAAGCTTGTTCCGTTCCAGGTGCTCTACAACTCTCCTCCTGATAATCTTCTCCATGACTTTGCATACTATACACGTCAGTGACACTGGTCTATAGTTTAGTGCCTCGTTTCTGTCTAATTTCTTAAAAATGGGAACTACATTTGCCATCTTTCATATGTCGGGTAGTTGCCAAGTTTCAAGGGATGTGTTGAAAATTGTGGTTAGTGGCACACACAGCATCTCTGCTCCCTCTCTAAGGACCCACGGGGAAATGTTGTCCAGTCCCACAGCCTTTGAGGTATCAAGGTTGCTTAGCAGCTTCTTCACCTCCTCCTCAGTTGTGTGTATTTCATCCAACACCTGTTGGTATATTCCTTGTTGGTGTCCTCCTCTGTACTGTCTTCCCAGAGTCCTTCCTGTCTCCACTGTAAATACAGTGGTACCTCGAGTTACGATGGTCCCCAAAATCGCCCTTTTATGTAAGTTTATTTTTTTAAATGCTTTTCTAAGTATATTTTTGGGGGTGTAAAAGGACTAGTCTATTTTACATTATTCCTTATGGGGATAAATTCGTTTGGTAATGGCACTTGAACAGCATTCTCGAACGAAAAAATATCGTAACTCGAGGTACCACTGTACTTCCTTAAATCTTGTGTTGAGCTCCTCACATACCTCTTGATTGTTTCTTGTGAGCTCTACCTTCTTTCCTCAGCCTGATTACCTGGTCTTTGACTGTTGTCTTCCTCCTAACATGGCTATACAGAAGTTTCGGGTCAGACTTGACTTTCGATGCTATGTTGTTTTTGTACTGTCGCTGGGCCTCCCTCCTTATCTGGGCATACTATTTTCTGGCTCTTCGACTAATCTCCTTATTTTCCTGGGTCCTTTGCCTTCTGTACTTTTTCCATTCTCTAGTGCACTTAGTTTTTGCTTCCCTACACTTTCAGGTAAACCAAGGGCTTGTTCTGGTCTCCCCATTATTTCTGTTGCCCTTGGGAAAAAACCTTTCCTCTGCCTCCTTGCATTTTGTTGTTACGTATTCCATCATTCCGTTTACTGACTTTCCTACCAATTCTCTGTCCCACAGAACCTCCTACAGGAAGTTCCTCATACCTATGTAGTCCCCCCTTTTATAGTTTGGCTTTTCCCATTCAACTCCTGTTACCCTCTACACTTGTAACACTACTATGTATTCATAGCTCAGAACCACGTGGTCACTAGCACCAAGGGGCCTCTCATATGTGATGTCCTCAATGTCCGAGGTGCTCAGGGTGAACACGAGGTCCAATCTTGCTGGTTCATCCTTCCCTCTCTCTCTGGTAGTGTCCCTAACATGTTGGTGCATGAGGTTTTCCAGTACCACATCCATCATCTTGGCTCTCCATGTTTCGGGACCCCAGGCTCCAGGTTTTCCCAATCGATCTCCCCGTGGTTGAAATCACCCATAACCAGTAACTTTGCTCTGCTCGAGTGAGCTCTTCTTGCCACCTCAGCTAGTGTGTCCACCATTGCTCTGTTGCTCTCTTCATATTCCTCTCTGGGCCTCCTGCAGTTCTGTGGTAGGTTTTACATCACTGCAATGACTACCATATTTTCCCCAGAGTAAATTGTACCTACTATGTAATCTCTTTCTTCAATTTCGTCCATTCCTTCCCTTTCCTCAAATCCCCATTGGTTTTTAATGAGCAGTGCAACCCCTCCTTCCCCTCTGCGCCTTCTATCTTTCCTCAGGATCTGATATCCTGGCGGGAAAATTGCATCTGTTATTGTCTCGGTGAGTTTCGTTTCTGTGACTGCTATGATGTCTGGGGACATCTCATTTATTCTTTCATGCCACTCCTCACATTTATTCGTTATTCCATCCGCGTTCATGTACCAAACCTTCAACTTCTTTCCTAAAACTGTGGTCCGGGGAAAATATTGGGGTTGGGGGAGCCCTGGTGGGGGCCTATGGGGGGTTGCAGTGGGGGTGGGGTTTGTTATGAGGGGAATGGGGACAGAGGGAACAGTGTGTGGGTTTTAGTTTAGATTGTTCAGTTGCATTGGGGTTGTCATGGTTGGATTCCTTCTGTGGGTGTTTTTGTAGGAGGGTGTTTGCTCTTCCACCTGGGTCTGGGTTCTCCTGCTCATCTCCGTCATTGCCTCTCGTTCCTCCTTTCGTCTTTGTACCCTCTCTCTCAGTATCATCCTTACTTTTTGTGTTCTGTCTCGATTGAGGTACTCTCACCAGTACTCCGGTTTGTCCCTTAGCCGTACTTTCTCCTGCAGGATCCTGGTTCGAGCTGATTCTGCCTTGAAAATTACTTTGACAGGTCGTTTTCTTCCTCTTGCAAACCACCCAATTCTCCTTAAGTTTGTCATCTGGGTCATGTCGTCCTCACCTATTGCTTTCATGATACTTTCAATCGCTTTTTTCTCCTCCTGTTTTCTTTCATCATAGGTTTCCCCTTCGACTTCCTGGAGCCCGTAGATCTCTCCCTTTCATCCTCCCACTGTATCTCCCTTTGCATCCTCTGAGGTGATTTAGTTCCTTCCATTGAAGCATTTTTTCCTTCAATCCCTTCCCTGGCTGATGCCCCTGTGCTCAGTGGTTTGTCTTTCCTGCTCAGCTGTTCTTGGCCACTGCAGTTGTCTGTTAGACTCTCTGCATATAGCTTAGCTCCTTTATTGTCTTTAGTTCTCTCATTTGTTCTTAGTGTGCTCCTTGTCTTTTCCTGGGCCACACATGGGTCTGATAGGGCCTTTGCATAGAGTATAGCTCCTTTGCTCCCTACAGTCCCCTCATCTGTGACTGATATAGAAGTTCCCGATGTCATAGCTGTGCTGCTCTTTGGCTCTTTAGGCTGTTTCAGGTTCTTTAGTTCCTCTTCTAAGCACTGTATCTTAGCTTCTGCTGCTATGGCTTGTAGCTCCCATTTCCTGCTCTCTGCAACTATCCTCTCCTCCATTTTCTTGCCAAGCTCTTCTAGCTTCCTTCCCCACTCTTCCTCCCTTTGTGAGCTCTGCCTCCCAATCTTCCCTCCCAGGTATATCCACCAGACCCCTGATTCTCTGCCCTGCTCTTTGGTAACCTATTTTTTCTTTTACCACAGAAAGAAGAGCTTATGTATTTTCAGGAGTGAGTGTGAGTGTGTGTGAAGGTGGGTGTTTGTTGTAGGGAGGTAGGGAGGGGGAGAAGGATATAGAGTGGAAGGGGGACAGTGGCAGGGGGAGAGATTTTATGGGGTACAAGGAGAGAGGGGAAAAGGAATTGACGGATAAGCAAAGGGGGAGAGGAGGAGGAGAAGAAAGATGAAGAGAGTGGAGGAGTGTTTGTGGAAAGAGGGAGGGAGGAAGGGAGGGGGAAGAGGGATATAGAGTGGGAGGGGGGACAGTGGCAGGAGGGGAGAGAGATTATGGGGTACAAGGAGAGATGGGAAAAGGAATTGACGGATAAGCAAGGGAGGAGAGGAGGAGAAGAAAGATGAAGAGGGAGTGGAGGAGTGTGTGTACATGTGTGTGTATGTACTTGTGTGTACACGTGTGTGTATGTACTTGTGTGTACACGTGTGTGTATGTACTTGTGTGTACACGTGTGTGTATGTACTTGTGTGTACACATGTGTGTATGTACTTGTGTGGAGGTGGGAGGGAGGAGACAATGGCAGAGGGGGAGATAGATGAAGGAAGTACAGCGGGGGTGTACTCACGTAGTTGTGGTTGCAGGGGTCGAGTCATAGCTCCTGGCCCCGCCTCTTCACTGGTCGCTACTGGTGTCTGTGTGTACACTCACCTATTTGTGGTTGCAGAGGTCGAGTCATAGCTCCTCGCCCCGCCTCTTCACTGATTGCTACTAGGTCATCTCTCTCCCTGCTCCATGAGCTTTAATCAAACCTCGTCTTAAAACTATGTATGGTTCCTGCCTCCACTACATCACTTTCTAGGCTATTCCACTTCCTGACAACTCTATGACTGAAGAAATACTTCCTAACATCCCTTTGACTCATAGGAATCTTCAACTTCCAACTGTGACCCCTTGTTTCTGTGTCCCCTCTCTGGAACATCTTGTCTCTTGTCCACCTTATCTATTCCTCGCAGTATTTTATATGTCGTTATCATGTCTCCCCTAACCCTCCTGTCCTCTAGTGTCGTCAGGCCGATTTCCCTTAACCTTTCTTCGTAGGACAATCCACTTAGCTCTGGGACTAGTCTTGTTGCAAACCTCTGCACTTTCTCTAGTTTCTTGACGTGCTTGACCAGGCGTGGGTTCCAAACTGGTGCTGCATACTCCAGTATGGGCCTGACGTATATGGTGTACAGAGTCTTGAATGATTCCTTAGGTTTGCCAGCCACCCGTATGCTGCAGCAGTTATCTGATTGATGTGTGCCTCAGGAGATGTGCTCGGTATTATACTCACCCCAAGATCTTTTTCCTTGAGTGAGGTTTGCAGTCTTTGGCCACCTAGACTATACTCTGTTTGCGGTCTTCTTTGCCCTTCCCCGATCTTCATGACTTTACATTTGGCAGGGTTAAATTCAAGGAGCCAGTTACTGGACCAGGCTTGTAGCCTGTCCAGGTCTCTTTGTAGTCCTGCCTGATCCTCGACTGATTTAGTTCTTCTCATTAACTTCACATCATCTGCAAACAGGGACACTTCTTTCTTTTCTTTTTGGGTCACCCTGCCTTGGTGGGAGACAGCCGACTTGTTGAAAAAAAAAAAAAAGTTTACTGAGTATACCAGTTAAAGTGTATGGCAGGGATATTATTGAAAGAATTAGAGGTAAGACAGAGAGTAGGATTGCAGATGAGCAAGGAGGCTTTAGAGTGGGTAGGGGATGTGTAGATCAAGTGTTTACAGTGAAGCATATATGTGAACAGTATTTAGATAAAGGTAGAGAAGTTTTCATTGTATTTATGGATTTAGAAAAGGCATATGATAGAGTGGATAGGGGAGCAATGTGGCAAATGTTGCAAGTGTATGGAATAGGTAGTAAGTTACTGAAGGCTGTAAAGAGTTTTTATGAGGATAGTGAGGCTCAGGTTAGGGTGTGTAGGAGAGAGGGAGATTACTTCCTGGTAAAAGTAGGTCTTAGACGGATGTGTAATGTCACCATGGTTGTTTAATATATTTATAGATGGGGTTGTAAAAGAAGTAAATGCTAAGGTGTTGGGGGAGAGGGGTGGGATTAAATTATGGGGAATTAAATGCAAAATTGGAGTTGACACAGTTACTTTTTGCTGATGATACTGTGCTTATGGGAGATTCTAAAGAAAAGTTGCAAAGTTAGTGGACGAGTTTGGGAGTGCGTAAAGGTAGAAAGTTGAAAGTGAACATAGATAAGAGTAAGGTGATGAGGGTATCAATTGATTTAAATAAAGAAAAATTGGATATCATATTGGAGAGAGGGATTATGGAAGAAGTAAATGTTTTCAGATATTTGGGAGTTGACGTGTCAGCGGATGGGTTTATGAAGGATGAGGTTAACCATAGAATTGATGAAGGAAAAAAGGTGAGTGGTGCGTTGAGGTATCTGTGGGGACAAAAAACGTTATCCATGGAGGCAAAGAAGGGAATGTACGAAAGTATAGTGGTACCAACACTCTTATATGGGTGTGAAGCATGGGTTGCAAATGCTGCAGCGAGGAGGAGGCTGGAGGCAGTGGAGATGTCCTGTCTAAGGGCAATGTGTGGTGTAAATATTATGCAGAAAATTCGGAATGTGGAAATTAGGAGAAGGTGTGGAGTTACTAAAAGTATTTGTCAGAGGGCTGTTGAGGTGGTTTGGTCATTTAGAGAGAATGGATCAAAGTAGAATGACTTGGAGAGCGTATAAATCTGTAGGGGAAGGAAGGCGGGGTAGGGGTCGTCCTAGAAAAGGTTGGAGGGAGGGGGTAAAGGAGGTTTTGTCAGCGAGGGGCTTGGACTTCCAGCAAGCATGTGTGAGCGTGTTAGATAGGAGTGAATGGAGACGAATGGTTTTTGGGACATGACGATCTGTTGGAGTGTGAGCAGGGTAACATTTTGTGATGGGATTCAGGGAAACCAGTTAATTGATTTAGTTGGACTTGAGTCCTGGAAATGGGAAGTACAATGCCTGCACTTTAAAGGAGGGGTCTGGGATAGTGACAGCTGGGAGGGACTATTCTCAGCTGTCGTATCTGAGCACCTCTGAAAAGACAGTGATTATGTATGAGTGTGGTGAAAGTGTTGAATGATGATGAAAGTATTTTCTTTTTGGGGATTTTCTTTCTTTTTGGGTCCCCCTGCCTCAGTGGGAGACGGCCGACTTGTTGAAAAAAAAAAAAAAACATGCATATATAGTGTGACCTAAGTGTAAGTAGAAGTAGCAAGACCTACCTGGGCAGTTGCTGTTTACCAACCTACTACAACAGTGGACCCCCGAGTAACGAGCACCCCGGAAATCGTACAATTTTGTAAGTATAATATTGTAAGTGCTTTTGTTAAGTGAATTTTTGGGGGTCTGAAATAGACTAACCTACTTGACATTATTCCTTAAGGGAGTAAATTTGTTCGGTAATGGCACTTGAGCAGGCTTCTGGAATGAATTATGCTCGTTACTTGGGGGTCCACTGTACCTATAACACATTGCTTACCTGAAAATATTTTCGTCTTTAGTTTATAGTGAGTGGTGAATATAATTATTGTAAGGAGTCTGAATAAATGAAGAATGGGTATAATTAACAAAAAAGGCACAATTCCGTGACTGGAACAATACACACACAACCCGCACATATAAAAAGAGAGGAGCTTACGACGACGTTTCGGCCCGACTTGGACCATTTACAAAGTCACACTAACACACAGAACAGGAGGAAGGGGTATATATAGGCAGGCAGACAGGGGAGGGTACAAGAGAGTGGGGTAATAATGGAGGTAGTAGTAGAAGTGGTAGTAGTAGTGGAGTCAGTCATATTCTAGGAAAGGAGCACTGCAATGAAGCTGGCGGCCCACATGGGTTGGACGAGAACACAGAGGGAGGAAAAGGCGAAAAAAATAAAGAAGGACAAATACAAGGCAAAAGAAAAGAAAACCCATATGAGAAAAAGGAGAAGGGGGAAGAGATGAAAGGGGAAGGAATCAGGTTAAGTCACGGGTGTTCTGAAGTTTGGAGAATTTAACAATGTAATGGGAGAGGAAAGCATCAACAGAGACAAAGCCAGGGCTAAGATTCATACAAGGAAAGTTGTGTATAAGGGAGGATTCAACCAGGCGGCGACTATGAAAGTTGGACGTAGGGTAGACAGTTTTAGCAGAAGACCAATCAATAGGATGACTGTGATCTCTGACATGACAGAAAAGAGCATTATTAGTGTCGGCAAGCCTAACACTATTTTTGTGCTCCTTGAGTCTGACAGAAAGAGATCGACCAGTTTCTCCGAAGTACTGAAGAGGACAGGAGGAGCAAGAAATAGAGTAGACACCAGGAGAATCTGTAGAGGGAGGGGAGGTATGAACTAGATTAGTGCGAAGAGTGTTAGTTTGACGAAAGGTAAGTTTGATGTCTAAGGAACGGAGAGAGTTGCTGAGATTAGAGAGACCAGAGATGTAGGGAAGGCAGAGGACTGGAGAGTTCCCAGGAGTAGAGGGTTTAGGAGAGAAGAAAGTCCATTTGGCACGAGAGAAAGCATAGTCTATGAAATGGGAAGGGTAGCCAAGGCGGGAAAATGAATTATGAAGAGTGGAAATTTCTGCTTCAAGGAACTGAGGATCACAAATGCGGAGAGCACGGAGAAAGAGGGAGATAAGAACACTTTTCTTGACAGAGGAGGCATGATAAGAGAAGTAATGAATGTACATGCCACTGTGCATAGGCTTGCGGTACACGGAGAAGGCAAAACCTGTAACTGAGCGGTGGACATGAATATCAAGGAAAGGAAGCAAAGAATTAGATTCCCAATCAGCTTTAAACTTAATGGAAGGGGCAAGATTATTAAGAGCATCAAGAAAAGGTTGGAAGAGACTTAAGTCATGAGGCCAAAGAGCAAAGATGTCATCTACATAGCGGAGCCAGAGTGAAGGACGTACATCAATAGTGGGAAGAAGGACAGTCTCGAAGTATTCCATGTAAAGATTAGCAAGAACAGGAGATAGAGGAGAGCCCATAGCGACACCAAAGGTTTGAGAACACCCGTGACTTAACCTGATTCCTTCCCCTTTTATCTCTTCCCCCTTCTCCTTTTTCTCCTATGGGTTTTCTTTTCTTTTGCCTTGTATTTGTCCTTCTTTATTTTTTTCGCCTTTTCCTCCCTCTGTGTTCTCGTCCAACCCATGCGGGCCGCCAGCTTCATTGCAGTGCTCCTTTCCTAGAATATGACTGACTCCACTACTACTACTACTACTACCACTTCTACTACTACCTCCATTATTACCCCACTCTCTTGTACCCTCCCCTGTCTGCCTGCCTATATATACCCCTTCCTAACGTTCTGTGTGTTAGTGTGACTTTGTAAATGGTCCAAGTCGGGCCGAAACGTCGTCGTAAGCTCCTCTCTTTTTATATGTGCGGGTTGTGTGTGTAATGGGTATAATTGAAAATCGCTGCATTAGCAAATTGCTGTAAAGCGGGGCATGCCTGTAATAATAATTGGTGTAATAAATTAGTTTCTTCTCCAAGGGGAAGTGAAAGAGAATTCTTCCTCCATAAGCCATGCTTGTCATAAGACATTACTAAAATGCAAGGAGCAAGGGGTTAGTAACCCCTTCTCCTGTATACATTATTAAATTTAAAGAGAGAAACTTTTGTTTTTCTTTTTAGGTCACCCTGCCTCGGTGGGATATGACCAGTTTGATGGAAAAAAAAAAAACGTTTCTGATTAACCCATTAACTGTCCAAACGTATATATACGTTTATACCGCTAGCGCTCCAAACGTATATATACGTTTATTTTACATGCTTTCTTATGGGGAAAATCAAGGTCGGAGCGCTAGCGCTAAAAACGTATATATACGTTTGGACAGTAAATGGGTTAAAAGTCGAAGGGGCAGTCTGTGCCATCGGTGGGACTTTCAGCAAGGGGGTCAGAGTGTGATAGAGTGGTGAAGATATCAGAAGTAAATTCTCCATGCCCTCTGATAGACAGGGAATCTATTAACCCCTTGAGGGTCCAGACCCCCAATCTGAAAATTCCCTACAGGGTGCAAGAATTTAAAAAAAAAAAAAAAAAAAATTCTTATGAAATGGTGGAGAATCTTTTTTTGAAGGTGATAAAACAAAAAATCCGAAATTTGATAAAAAAAAAAAATTGACGAAATTGCATTCTCACAAATTTTGCCATGTCAGTGATATTTACGCATTGGGAATTTTACCTACTCTGATTCCTATTTTTGGCCAATTACATTGTTCCAGTAGACCAAATTTTTAGATATTTTGCTAGTATGAGCTCCATTTTATCGATTGAGCACAAGAAATCACCCAATCAAATATTTCAACTACCCAATAAAGTGATCAGAAATTGGAAATGTGGCCAATTTCACACAAATTTCAATATGCGCCAATTTCAAAATAGGGCCCAAAATAAACAAAGCAGGCATTCCTGGCACTAAAATGGCATTTCCTTTGTTCATTAGTTATGCTTCCAGGCTTTACACGAATTCCACTTGGATTTTTTATTCACAAAAAAAACAAAAATAGAAGAGTTACTGTTATGCAATACTGTACATAATAACTGTATAAATAATATCATCACATTCGTAAACGCATATCAGACCCACCAGTTGATGTGTATTGGACGCGTGATGTGATTTGTTTACTCTTGAACATTGGCAAAAAACGAACATTTTCGCTACTTTGAGCTAAATTTCAACATTTTTTCATTTCTAAAACCCATCAAAATCTTGTCTATTTCTGTAGTATATCCGCCATTCTATCAAATGAGACCAAGAAACCAACCATAAAATCTATATGAAAATACAGCCTCTCCTCACTTAGCGACGTACTCGTTTACCGATACCTCGGACTTACGGCGGACTCTGTGACTAGTGTGCATGCCTAAATAATGTGTATTACAGCTGATTTCCTCTATTCTGTTTATTACAATATACTGTACAGTACACTATTGTATAAACATTTAAAAATATACCAGAAATGTTATACAGCCTCTCCTTAATTAGCGACGTACAGTAGAACGTCATTTAGCATGAGATCATGTTGCACGTTACGGGTATTGCACGATTTAAGATTTGCGACACATTATCATCTTACACGACGTAAAGATATTACACGGTTCAGCAGGAGGGGAAAAATTTGGAGCGCGCGGTCGCCCGCGGTGGGTTAAGGGTGCTCTATGGCCTACGCAGCGCGCGAGGAAAAATATTCGAAAAAAATTGAAAATTAAGTTAACCATATTGAATAATAGAGTAACTCTCTGGCTACACAATGGTACAAGAATCATTGTTCTACGACATTCCTACAAGGAATTATGGTCGTTTATAACAACACACATGGTGACGCCAACAACCGTAGTAGGTCGGCTGACATTTCGTGAATTTTCGTTTTTTTTTTTATAGATTTTTTTCCTTAATTTCTTGTAGTATTCTTACTTATATAATAATTGACGATTTGGCATCATAACAGAGTGGGCGGAGCTTATAAGACTTCCAGCCAATCAGGAACCTTCTAGAACATTTGATTGCGTCAGCAGAAATTCCTGACTCAGGATAGCCGGGGAATATGCTTCATTATAACGCTATTATCAATACTACGGCTTTTATATCTATCACAATTGATCTATTATGACATAATAGGCAATATAAATAACAAATAACCATAGTAAATACTCCAGAATGAATAATATGTGGCATAATATGATCGCCGCCTGGCACCGCCTCCAAAGTATAAATATTACATCAGTTGGTGTGGGTGTTCCTTGGGGGTGCCATTCTCACTCTAGGGGACTTGTATTAAAGAAAACGAACAGGGCTAACTATGATATACACTCGTAATGCAAGATAAAGCTGAGAAAAATGCTATTTTGCTGCTGGAAAAAAAAAAATTTCCTTGCGCGACCTTCCGGGCGGATCATCTCAGAAGTAAGTTATTTATCTATATATTGGACAGGAACCGTTAATAATCATAAGAATGAAATGAAACTCACAGACAACATAAAAGAAAGGTTGTATTAATTTGTAATGTAACGTTTTTTGAGATATCGTAATTAGTTTTTGATTTATGTGAGGTAAAAAGTCAGATATTTTCCATGAAAAAAAAAAAAAAAACTATTTTTTTTAAGTATGAAGATAGGGATAAATTACAGAATCCTTTTCATTCGTATCTCAGATTAGCATTGTTTTATGCCTAGGTGAAGCCAGAACTGCTAAAACAAGTCCCACTACGACTCTAGAATTTTTTTATATGTGATGTTTGGTAAAAAATTGATAAATATTTTTTTTCTCAGTTGTTTGTTGGGCGATCTTTTTGAAACTTGATACAAGACAACTACAAAGGTGCTTCTTTATGTACAAAAAAATGAAAGAAATCGAATGAAAAAAAAAAAAAAAATTAATCGATAGAGGGCCCTTAAACCATTGAGTCAGTGGGGGTCCTACTAAGGGTGGCTATGAGCCACATCAAGTGTTTAATGCTGACGAGACAAGTGTTTTCTGGAAGAAAATGCCACACGAACTTATATCAGTCAGCAAGAGAAAAGTGCACAAGGCTTCAAGACAGCAAAGGATCGCTTCACCTTGCTCTTTTCGGTAATGCATCAGGTGATTTCAAGTGTAAGCCCATGGTTATTTACTGCCTAAGAATCCTAATGCTTTGAGGAAAAGGGAATTTGTTTTTCCTTCCTGTAAACTGTAAGTGTGAGTACAGTTACATACATTATCATACATAGCAGCATATGTGTAGAGAACCTAGGATAACCCAAAAAAAGTGTCAATGGAAATACTAAGTCACTCTGACTTTTTTGGGTTATCCTAGGTTCTCTACACATATGCTGCTATGTATGATAATCTTCGTAACTGTATCTGTGTATACCTGAATAAACTTACAGTTTGTGGGAAAGAAAAACAAATAACCATTCCCACAAGCAGCCTTGTTGTTGTTGTTCAGCGGACACCACCCGCCTTACCCAGCCACCATGGACCCCACCATCCCAGCATTCGTAAGTAACTTTATTCAGGTATACACAAATACATTTACATACATTATCATACATAGCAGCATATGTGTAGAGAACCTAGGATAACCCAAAAAAGTCAGACAGAGTGACTTATTTCCATTGGGGTACGTATTTCATACGTGTCAAAAAGTCCTCGGCTACAAGCCAGCTGTGTTTGTGAAGAATAAGAGAGAGTGAATTGTGTTTTGATCTTGAATTAACGAAGAAAACAAAGATATTAGACAAGACATAACCCGTGGCCGTAATGAAGTGTTACTTTGTACACATAAAAAGATGTAAACATAAGTTTGTGTGACTGACTGACTTGACTGACTGACTGACTTACTGACTGACTGACTGACTGACTTGACTGACTGACTGACTGACTTGACAGACTGACTGACTTGACAGACTGACTGACTTGACAGACTGACTGACTGACTTGACTGACTTACTGACTGACTTGAATGACTTACTTAACTGACTTACTGACTGACTGACTTGACTGATTTACTGAATGACTTGACTGACTTATTGAATGACTTGACTGACTTACTGAATGACTTGACTGACTTACTGAATGACTTGACTGACTTACTGAATGACTTGACTGACTTACTGAATGACTTGACTGACTTACTGAATGACTTGACTGACTTACTGAATGACTTGACTGACTTACTGAATGACTTGACTGACTTACTGAATGACTTGACTGACTTACTGAATGGCTTGACTGACTTACTGAATGACTGACTGTGACTTGACTGACTTAAAGTTAGACACTCAGTTCAACCATCGACTTCAGTTCCAGAACCTCTACTATCCACCTCAGCCCAGTAGGGCCACAGCATAACTCTCCACTCTCTTCACAATCATCCACAAACACAAGCACCCACAATTTAAGGTAAATACTATTATTTCTATTACATTTGTAGTCTTAAACAGTAAAAACAACATAATATATCACGATAATGAACTACAATTACACATTCACTTTTATTTTTGTAAGATCTATTGGTCTAAAAAAAACTTGTTTGGCTTTTTGGGGACTCCCAGGAACGTAACCCTATTTTTCCCATAAGTTCTTTTAATTATTTAACACGACTTTTTCAGGAACGTAACTATCGTGCTAAATGACGTTCTACTGTACTCGTTTACCAACGCCTCGGACTTATAATGGGCTCTGTGCATGCATGCCTAAATAATGTATATTAGAGCTGATTTCCTCTATTCAGTTTATTACAATATACAGTACACTACTATATAAACATTTAAAAACATACCAAAAATTTAATAAATGGTGCAAAGGTGACATTAAAACAATATCAAAGATGGTTGACACAAATCCATTACCATTACAGTATGCTCCTCAATTAGTAACAAATTCATTTACCGACATTAAGTGAGGAGAGGCTGTACTGAAAATTCAGAGTGTAGAACTTAAAAGACAATGTGGGTAAGTCACACTAAAAGCATAATTCAGAGGGTTGTTGAGGTGATCTGGGCATATAGAAAGGATAGAGAGGATGGAGAGGGATAGGTTGACAAACGTGAATAAATCCAGAAATGTTGAGGAGTGGGTGAGAGTCTTCTGTGAGCGTTTTAGACTGAAATGAGTCAAGGCAAATAATTTTTGTAACCTTGACATGCTGGAGTGTGAAAGGATTCAGGGGTACACCAGTTAGCACAATCCTGAGGTGTGAGATACATGACCATGCCTGCACTCTAAAGAGGGAAATATAAGCACATAGTTGGCTAACAAGAAGATTTGATTGAGCCATTTACAAAGTCACACTAACACGCAAAGATGGGGGAAGTGGTATTTATAGGCAGGCAGACAGGAGAGGGTACCAGAGAGTGGGGTAATAATGGAGTAAGTAGTGGAAGTGGTAGTAGTAGTAATAGTAGTAGTGGAGACAGTCATATTCTAGAGGAGCACTGCAATGAGGCTAGCGGCCCGCAAGGGTGGGACGAGAACACAGAGGGAGGAAAGGCAAATAAAATAAAGGACAAATACAAGGCAAAGGAAAAGAAAGAAAGGAAAACCCATAGGAGAAAAAAGAGAAGAGGGAAGAGATGAAAGGGGAAGGAATCAGGTTAAGTCACGGGTGTTCTGAAGTTTAGAGCATTCTCCTATGGGTTTTCCTTTCTTTCTTTTCCTTTGCCTTGTATTTGTCCTTTATTTTATTTGCCTTTCCTCCCTCTGTGTTCTCGTCCCACCCTTGCGGGCCGCTAGCCTCATTGCAGTGCTCCTCTAGAATATGACTGTCTCCACTACTACTATTACTACTACTACCACTTCCACTACTTACTCCATTATTACCCCACTCTCTGGTACCCTCCCCTGTCTGCCTGCCTATAAATACCACTTCCCCCGTCTTTGTGTATTAGTGTGACTTTGTAAATGGTCCAAGTTGGGCCGAAACGTCGTCGTAAGCTCCTCTCTTTTATATGTGCGGGTTGTGTGTGTATAGGGGTAAAGGTGGTGCAGTTCAGAGGGCATCTGAATTGTGATGTCAGTATTCTTGTGGTAAAAAAGAATTGAGTGAGTGATAATGAATGTTTTTCCTCTTCTGGGGATGGGGAACCCATCAGCGAGTTAGAGAAAAAACTATCATACAATTAAAAAAATTCATTATACACGAAAGTATAAATTTGAGATTACTTCTTGCATAAGCATACTACATTCACTGTTAACTTTGTGAAAGTTGGTGACTAAATATTTCTACAATGTATAAAAATAAATTGCTTTGTAATCCTTTAAGAAACTTCACACATTCAAAACAAGAGGACTCGTGCAGAAAAATACATGTCAATTTTTTTATTAAATATTTACATACAAGACAAGTTTTATCAAATAAGTGTCCATAGTTTCATTATGGGTTACATACATGCTTACATACAGTGGACCCCCGGATTACGTCATTATTTCGTTCCAGAATGCTGTTCAAGTGCCGTTACCCAACGAATTTGTTCCATAAGGAATAATGTAAATTAGATTAGTCCTTTTAGACCCCCAAAAATACACTTACATAATTGTTCGAGTTTGGAGCAGTACGTAATCCGGGGGTCCACTGTACGTATATACATCTGCATGTGTGAACACACATGCATGCGCACACACAACTGAAAATTAATTACCTAATGCAAAGTACTCCATAAGTTATATTACATGAAAGGATGCTACTTAACCCAATAACACTAATGTTAGCACTGCCTTACACATGAGTAACATTTGTACAGCAAATTAAAAATATGTGAAAATAAGTCATAGAAACTGGTTAAAAAACAGAAAATGAAAATATAAATTAGTTAACATATTATCATAATTTATCTAATTATTATATATATTCCCAAGCTCTGAAAAGCAGAAACATTAAGTAAACTAATTATTTACAGAAGGCCCTCCACATTCGCGAGGGTTAGGGGATCAAGAATCTCGCGAATCTTGAAAATTCACAAATGTTTGGTGCGCAAATATGATGTAGGGAAATATAATAAGAACATTTACTTACCTTTGATATACCTTTGAAGAGTTTCGAGAGTATCTACTCTCTGAGCCCGGCCATGGGCCAGGCTCGTCTGGTGCTTGCCTGGTCAACCAGGCTGTTGCTGCTGGAGGCCCGCTGCCCCACATATCCATCACAGCCTGGTTGATCTGGCACCTGGTGAAGATATTTGTCCAGTTTCCTCTTGAAGGCTTCTACACTGGTTCCAGCCGTGTTTCGGATATCTTCTGGTAAGATGTTGAATAGTCTGGGACCCCGGATGTTAATACAGTGCTCCCGTATTGTCCCCACCGCACCCCTGCTCCTCACTGGGTTTATTTTACACTTTCTCCCATATCTCTCACTCCAGTATGTTGTTATGGCAGTGTGCAGATTTGGGACCAGGCCCTCAAGTACTTTCCATGTATATATTATCATGTATCTCTCTCTCCTCGCTCCAATGAGTACATGTTCAAGACTTGAAGGGGTTCCCATAATTTAGATGTTTCAATGGCTCAATGTGAGCCGTAAACGATCTCTGGATTTTTCCAGCTCTGCTATTTCTCCTGCCCTGAACGGGCCGTCAGCACTGAGCAGTATTCTAAGTGAGGGAGCACTAGCGATTTGAATAGTGTCACCATCGGCATTATTTCCCTTGTTTTGAAAGTTCTCAATACCCACCCCGTCATCTTCCTGGCTGTTGTGATCTTTGTCTTGTTATGGTCTTTAAACGAAGATCAGCAGACATAATTATTCCCAAGTCCTTTACGTGTTCCTTCGTTCTATGTGGTGACCCTCTGCGTTTGTATAGTGTTCCTTTGAGTTCTTCATTTTCCATACCTAACAGCTGAAACTTATCACCATTGAACGTCATGTTGTTCTCCATCCCCATTGAAGACCTGCTTATGTCCTCCTGTAATTTTTCAGTGTCCTCTACCGTAGTGACTTTCATGCTTATTTTAGTGTCATCTGCAAATGATGATACAAAGGTGCTGGTGTTTTTATCTATGTCTGCTATGAGGATGAGAAACAGCAGAGGTGCCAGACAGTGCCTAACAATACTGCTTCTTTAACCTATTGAACCACGAACAATCATAAAACACATGAAAACATCCTAAAATATTGTATATACATTATTATTATTAACACATCAGCCGTTTCCCACCAAGGCAGGGTGGCCCGAAAAAGAAAAACTTTCATCATCATTCACTCCATCACTGTCTTGCCAGAGGCATGCTTACACTACAGTTATAAAACTGCAACATTTAACATCCCTCCTTCAGAGTGCAGGCACTGTACTTCCCATCTCCAGGACTCAAGTCCAGCCTGCCGGTTTCCCTGAATCCCTTCATAAATGTTACAAAACACTCACCACTCGTGAGGTTAGGAAGACGAACTCTGACGACTTGTGATGATGATGGTGATGATAGTTAGCCATGCAGTTACTGATGACAGTTGAATGGAGGTGATTATATGGAGTGTAACTGAATGGCATGATGAGTCTAGTGTGTGGATTCTAACTCTTCACTGCCAGTGTCACTGCTGACATTGCTAGAGTCAGAGTTAGCAACAGAGTCAGATTCTGCCAAGGGATGAGGTTCAGGTGAGGCGGTAGAGGTAGCAGCAGGGGTAGTGGCAGGCTTCCATGTGAAGAACACTGTGATGGGCAACTGAGTACGTTTCCTCTTCATATCTACAAACAGAGTTTTGTATGGAATTATGCTCCCATCAATGTCGTTCATCACCTTTAAAGCCCTCAACATCAATGGGTCTATGTCGTAAAAAAATTGTTGAGCTGTGCTGTCATTCTCATCGCTTGCCCTAGTTTTTCAAGGGTGAGGGCATCAGGTTGATTGGCCTCAGCAACACTCTTCTTCTTCATCCTCACTCTCTGCCTGCACAATCTCCAACAATTCTTCATCATTTAGGCCCAGTGCATGTTCTTCAACCAGTAACTGGACAATGACTGAATGAGTGGCGGACAGGCAGGCTGCCTGTTGAGGGGGGTGAGAGGGAGGGTAGTAGGGACATGACGGGAAGCATTTTCCTGTACGTTTTTCCCGCATGTGTTTGGTAAATATGATTGGACAGCTGGGCATTCATGAATATTCGAGGCTCGCAAAAGTGGAACTCGCGAAAGTATCAATGAAAGGTAACCTAGAAATCTAGCAAATTTTAAATGTTGAAATTAAATTTTACATTATGTAAATTTAAAAATCTCTATTATATTTTGCATGGTTAGTTTATTTTTGTGGGCCTTTCAGTGAATAAATCTCCAAGGAAAAATGGAATAAGAATCCTTCCTCCATAAGCCATGTGTGTCGAAAGAGGTGACTAAAATGCCGGGAACAAAGGGCTAGTAACCCCTTCTCCTGTATATATTACTAAATGTAAAAGGGGAAACTTTCGTTTTTCATTTTGGGCCACCCCGCTTCGGTGGGAAACGGCCGAAGTGTTGAAAGAAGAAGAAATAGAGCTTCTCCATGGGGAAGTAGAACAGAATTCTTCCTCCGTAAGCCATGTATGTCATAAGAGGTGATTAAATTGCCGGGAGCAAGGGGTTAGTAACCCCTTCTACTGTATACATTACTAAAGTTAAAAAGAGGAACTTTTGTTTTTCTTTTTGGGCCACCCTGTTTCAGTGGGATACGGCCAGTTTGTTGAAAGAAGAAAAAGAAAACTTCATGAAAGCGTTTCTTATTTTCTGGGTTACCCTGTCTCAGTGGGAGACGGCCAGTGTGTTAAAAAATATCAGCGATTATGCTCTTTAACTCTGTAGTCTTTAACAGGAACTGTATTCATTATTTGTTTTATTAACACGTCAGCCGATTCCCACCAAGAGAGGGTGGCCCGAAAAGAAAACTTTCATCATTCACGCCATCACTGTCTTGCCAGAAGGGTGCTTTACACTACAGTTATAAAACTGCAACATTAACAGCCCTCCTTCAGAGTGCAGACACTGTACTTTCCATCTCCAGGACTCAAGTCCTGCCTGCCGGTTTCCCTGAATCCCTTCATAAATGTTACTTTGCTCACACTCCAACAGCACGTCAAGTATTAAAAACCATTTGTCTCCATTCACTCCTATCAAATACGCTCACGCATGCTTGCTGGAAATCCAAGCCCCTCGCACACAAAACCATGAACTGTACTTCACTGAAATTTACTACAGTGGCTTTAGCTCACACTGATGACCATGAACAAATAAGAGCTGGCCAAGACAAAGACTTTCAGGTTGTATTATATAAATGATCCTCTGACCTACTCTTTACCATTTGTGCCATCATGAGACACTTCTTAATATGGCAATCCTTCAATGTCCCTTTCAATGAATTACCACATTTTACAACGTTGAAGACATTTTTTTTTTTTTTTTCAAAAATAAGTCTCGAAAATTTACCCAGTGCCTTAAGAGGCTGAAGCACTATTTACCTTTCTTTCCCAAATTTAGCCAATCAGAAATGGGAAGCATCCTCAACACTGGAGCGTCTTCTTCACCATAAAATACGGTATATATATAACAGGCCCTCTCCTACTGTGCCTCCACCTAATCTGTTTCTGCCAGTTTGCAATTCATATTTTGTGACTTATTTCTGTCTTTTGCTCTGAAGTGGCCAGCTATCACACCAGCACAGAAAACATCCCTTTAGGTACAGTATATGGAAAAGTAAGGTTAATATTCACCATTCCCAAACACTTCTTTAACAATAAGTAAGAAGGAACAAGGAAATTAAGATGGAGAAATTTTTTTTGTTACCTCTTAGTTTAGTCTAAAGAAGAAAACTATGTAAGAAAGGTATGAATGAGTGAAGTTATAATAGCCACTATGTATACGAGTCTATCCATTTACTCTGGAAGGGATCCATGCCCATTTTCTATGGAAGGAATAAACTATAAACTATCAAACATCATCTTTCCCCAGACCTTACTACAGAAAGTTTATTTATCAAGTAAATTTTTTATTTAGGCTTTATGTATATAACACAATTTTTTTTTTACAATGGTCTTGATCATGTTAAGCAACACAAATAGGATAACCCAATAAAATCAAACAAAACAGTTTGGATGTTTCTTTGTGAGGTACAGTGGTACCCCGAGTTTCTAACTTTCTTCATTCCAGAATGCTGTTCAAGTGCCGTTACCAAACAAATTTGTTCCCATAAGGAATAATGTAAATTAGATTAGTCCGTTTCAGACCCCCAAAAATAGACTTACAAAAGCACTTACAATAATACACTTACATAACTGGTCGAGTTGGGAGCAGTTCGAAACTCGGGGTACCACTGTATAATGGAAAGTAACCCAATTTTTTTCGTAAGTTGCTCACTCAATCTACCATGTTTTCTGCATAATTATAATTTCAAGAATATAACCATTATGAAAGGTGAGGAGCCTACTGTACACCTTTGGCATTACATCTAATAATTTTTTTTCAAATGGAAAATAGCTGAAAGTATGCCTTCACATTATGCCAACTTTCTTTCTCACTAGTTAAAGAAGTTTACTTAATGAAAGAGTTAGGTTACTGCTTAATAATTAACATATTATAAAACTTTCTTTTTCTTTTCAGTAACTGACATAGAAGAGTGGAGACAAACGGCTTTTGAGATTTGACATGCTGTCAGAGCATGAGGAAGATAACATTTATGGAGAAATTCAAGGGAACTGATAGTCAAACTAGAGTTGCATGTGGGAGATACAGTGAATGTTCTCTGAACGATGGGTGGGGATGGTCAAGTTTAGATAAGCATTTAAAGTGTGATGTCCACACACTTCTTGCAAAAAAGCAATTGAATGAATAACTGTGAATGTTTCCTTTTCTGGACTACCCTAGCTTGGTGGACAATGGCCAATAGGGGGAAAAAAAATTAACTTTTTACACAAGGTTTTGCACATATACATCTTTTCCCACCTTTATGCTCTATACTTAGGGAAAAATAGTAAAATTTTAATAATTATGTTAATGTTCTATGTGAAAAAAAATACAGTACAATGTATACCCTCACTGTTTCCTTGCCCATTTCTACCTAGTTGTTGAACTGAAAATAAAAATGCATAAAAGGAGGTAAGATACAAAACAACAACTTGCAACACCTTGCCATCAGGATCAACATTACTCCTTGGAGCCGCTCGGTACCACTCCCCATCTTCACTGAAGCGCGCTAAATACAAACGAGTGAGGTCAATATTTACATCCTCCCCAAGCATCTCTGCTGTTCGATCTGGAAAAGATATTACTTTCTTTACATCATAAAACATTCTATAATGTTAATACTGACTCAAATTTATAAAAGTTTTCACCTAATACCAGTCATTACCTGCAATGATATTAATAGTTCTAATCTACAGTAATGTGCATAATGCTACCATACCTATAAACACTACACTAATGTACATTAAAACCCTATGTATTCTTATTTATTTTAGTACCAGATTGGTAGAATGAAGTATGAAAAAGGTTGATACAGAGCAGAATCAAGGACTCATTGACAACAAGGTTCCTGAAGGGATAAAAACAAGCATTGAATTTTCTGTTTTGGGTACACACACACTTCCTGGATTTTGTATAGCATCTTGTTTCTGTTGGGAGAATTCCTGTCTGAGAAGTGCAACATTCATATCAACAGCATGAATCTGTTGCAAGGGAAGTTGCAGAAGACTGGGATACTGATGTAGTGGTCTGTCGACTAGTACTATGCTATACTGTGCTTGTACATACGAGGCATAAGCATGACAGTGGCAAGGAATAGATACATTTCAGCCACAGTTGTATCTTTCCACCTGTGCAGCCAAGATGATTCTGCAACATGTGTGTTGTCCATTATATAGCAGTAATACCCGTTTTTCTGGCTGACGATCAGGTTCATGAGAAGCTCGTCAAAGTACAGTTAAAAGAACTCTAGCTCCGGGAACTTGTCGATGATAGGACATTCAGGCAGGATGCCACAACCAGTGGCATTAAAACTGAAAGGATGTGGCACGAATGTTGCACATTCTTTCCAATCCCATTTACGGTCTGATGGTGCATGCAGAACCTGCGACATGGAGCGTGGTGGATGAGTGACAGGAGTGGAGGCAGCACATGGTGGAGTGGATGGTGCATGGCCCACTGTCTGCCTGCCCAGTGTGCCATGTGGCCCAGGCACCATGCCACCCACCAACTCCATGCCCCCATATTCACCTTCATGATTGATATCACTATCAACGGCCAGGGTTTTCAACAGTGACCTCCTACGACCCTTGGGGACTGCAGGCACCCACAACTATAGGTGTGCTTCGCTGGAGAACATTGGGTATCACTCTCGCTTGTAGATTCCTCTAAAGGCATTAAATCTATCTTGAAAAGGAGAGCATCAATACAATGGAGTGTGAGTTAATCCCTGGGGTTTGCCAAGCTGCTTGCTCTAGCTGGTGTTCAAATGAACTAGTGCTCCCACAAAGTACTACAGGGTCCCAGATTTTTTTTTAATACGGCACACACCTAGTGTACACACCCATTCTCTACTGCCTAGGACTATCAGGCCTCTGGTGCCAAATTTGCACACAGGAAAAATAGTGCATTGATCTATGCATGAAGTGCTAGAAGAGATGCATATATCAATGCCATGATTGTTGAAGGGATAAACATTGCAGCAAGGAGGAGGCAGGAGGGACTGGAGATGTCACAGATTGTCTGAATATTATGCAAAGGATGCAGCATGCTGAAATTATACAGTAGTGTGGGGTTATGAAAGGTGTAATGAAAGGGCTGAGAAGTTGAGATGGTTTGTTCATTTAGAAAGGGTGGAGCAAAATAGGATGAGCAAGAGGGTGTATAAATCAGAGATGGAAGAAAGGGGGGTTAGGGGGTTATCCCTGGAAGGACTGAAATGAGGATGTGAAGGAGGTTTAAAGTTGCAAGGGCCTAAGCATCCAGAAGGTATGTGTGACCCTGCTGTATCAGAGTGGAGGTGTTTTATTGGTTCTGATGTGCTATTAATGTCAGTGATGTAACATTTATGAAGGGATTCAAGAAACCTGGTCAGCTGGGCTTAGGTCCTAGAGGTGAAAAATACAATACCAACACTGAAGAAGGAGTGGGGATGTTGCAGTTAGGAGTGTCATTTGAATTTGAACTGTGATGTCTGCACACTTATAGCAAGATAGTTACTGAATGAATGAGTATTGTGTTTCCTCTGTTTGTGTTTTGCCTTTTTGACCCTGATGGGAGACAGATGAAGTTTTAAAAAATACAATACATTCTAGATTTATGTATTGGTAGTATTAAACATTATCCCACATTAACTCAACTAAAAAACAAAATTTGACTTGGAATTTCAGGTAAAATTGTTCTGCTCCTCATCTGATACATGGATACAAATGTAAGTAGCAGCCTGTGCAAACTACTCTTTGAAATATGCTTGTTTCCACAAAGAAAAAGGTGTTAGTTAAGAGACAAAAGATAACAACAAAATAAAGAAGTCATGCTAAACACAAGATAGCAGGATTCCATCAGGACCATATTATTTTCATTGTAGCTTACTTTAGCTTCTTTTTCTAACATATTACTATTCTTTTTACTAAATTCTTCCCCCTACAGAAGCTAAAATTTCTACATTTCAGGAATAACAGATTGTATGCTTAGAAAAGTCATTACTGTTTTAAAACAAAGGCATGCATGCTCAAAGGTTACTTGTGTTAAGTCAAAATGGTGTGGGGAAGGTGATTGTAAAATCTGAGGTCTACATGAGACCAGAAGCTAAAGAGTTCCCAGAGAAAAATATGTATTAAAGATACAGAGAAACTGTTAAAAATCTTGAGTTTACAATACAAATTTTAGAAAAGAATTCTAAAGGATTTTGCAAGAAACATTCTCTAATAAATATATTAAGCTGAGCAACATATAAAAAAGATATCTTCAGTACACAACAAGACATAATAAATGCAAGATTTCACCATAAATATCCATATCCATTACACAATAAGTACAAAAAATTACTAGGAGACAAAGAAGTGATTGCTACAAATGACCTAGAAGATAAACACATACACTGAAATACAGTGGAACCTCGGTTTTTGTTTTTAATTTGTTCCAGAGTCTGACGAAAACCAAATTCGACGAAAACTAAAGCAATATTTCCCATAAGAAATAATGTAAATCCAATTAATCTGTTCCAGACACCCAAAAATATTAACAAAAAATACATTTTATAGAGAATAACTATAGTTTTACATACAGAAAACAATGAGAAATAAATCTTTCTTCTTTCAACACATCGGCTGCTTCCCACCGAGGCAGGGTGGCCCAAAACAAAAAACGAAAGTTTCTCCTTTTACATTTAGTAATATATACATTAAAAGGGGTTACTAGCCCCTTGCTCCCGGCATTTTAGTCGCCTCTTACGACACGCATGGCTTACGGAGGAAGCATTCTGTTCCACTTCCCCATGGAGACAAGAGGAAATAAGAACAAGAACTAGTAAGAAAATAGAAGAAAACCCAGAGGGGTGTGTGTATATATATATGCTTGTACATGAATGTGTAGTGTGACCTAAGTGTAAGTAGAAGTAACAAGACATACCTGAAATCTTTCATGTTTATGAGACAGAAAAAAGACACCAGCAATCCTACCATCATGTAAAAACAATTACAGGTTTTCGTTTTACACTCACTTGGCAGGACGGTAGTACCTCCCTGGGCGGTTGCTGTCTACCAACCTACTACCTAGGTGAGAAATAAATATAAAGCACTAATTTTAATGGATAAAGGAAAAAATCAGTTTTACCTTTATTGAAGACTCTTGTTGGCGTATGGAAGACGGCGAGGAGGAGAGAGGGAGGAGAGTTTATTGTTTGGAAGGGAAATTCCCTTCCATAAGGACTTCAGGTATCAAGTCCCTATCTGGGGTTACTTCCATTCTTTATCTTTTACTGGCACTAGAACCAGCTTGAGTCACTGGACCCCTGTCGCACAAAAAAATCTGTCCAGAGAGGTCTGTTTCTGGCGTCTCTAAGATTTGCCTAAAATGGGACACGGCATTATCATTGAACATGTTGCAGACATGGCTTGCAACAGTTTTGTTAGGGTGATATTTCTCCACAAAACTTTGCACCTAACTCCACTTTGCACAAATGTCCTTAATCACTGAAGAAGGCACATTCTTCCCTCTCTTTTCCTCCTCTGAAGTAATTCTATTGTGTTTCTCGCCTTCTTTATCAAAGGGCTGGCACTTGGAACTTTCTTTGGCCCCATGGTGACTTATTCAGCAGTCGCACTCAATAAACAAGTACAAAAAACAATCGATTATTATGAAAGGTTTCGTATGAACGTGCAGGGTAATGCTCACTCGACAAGAAACAAAGCCAGACTGACTCACAGAATGCGTGTGTGGGATGCTTTGTGTGGGCACGTGCAGGCGGACACGTTCGGTACGGCAGACAAAAGCCAAGGTGACAAACGAAAACCGGGACAATATTTTGACGAAAAAGTCGTTGAAAACCAAATTCAATGAAAACCAGGGCAAACGAAACCCAAGGTTCCACTGTAGTTTTAAACTCAAAGTTACTCACTTCTGGCAACATCTAGAAGATCCTCAAGCACCTTGTAGGTTTCCGACTCAATCTGAACATACAGATCACCCGTTGGAGTGACGTGGAGTAAATAAACCTCTGCTACACCTCCAGCCTACAAAAGATATTTTTAATTAATCAAGCTCTCCTGAAGACTGTGTTACTCTGGCAAGTATCAAGAAAATGTTCTATTAAGATTATACATCAACTATGACATATTTTTAAGTTGATCACAAGTCCACTTTCATTACAATTGGTAAAATAACTCTCACACACTGTATGCATTTACAAAGCTCTTAAAATGGCATTGATGCTCACCTCTACCTAGATTTATATTCACATTAAAATGTTGATAATCTATATGGAAATATAAATTAAACTAGTTTTGCAAATGCAGGTCAGAACAACCTAGTATGAATAGGGAAACATTTAGTTAAAGGATTATAACTTGCATGCAGTCTGATGACAAACATGCTGAAAACTACAAATGTTTCACTTACTTGGAAGTGATAAAGCCTATGCATAAGGCAGAACTTTTTCTTGCATTGTAACATTCTTAAAATGGATAATGAATGAATGTTGGGAGATGCCTGAAAGTCCTATATTTTAGGAGCTGCAGGTTATACTGTTGGTAATAAGACAGACCTTTACAAATGAGATTTCCAATATTTTAACAAAGAAAGACTAAAATATTTCAATAACAAAGATGCTGCCTGATTGTTGTTTCAACAAAATACTGAAAAAAGTATGCACTTCAATACAATACCACCTAAGAACAAGCCATTATAAGAGACGTTTCACTTAGGATGAGTTTCAGAAAATCAATAAAAGGAAATCCCAAAGTACAAGTATATGCATACATACATACACATACATGCATACATTACATACATACAGACTACAAATAATATCAGCACACATGCCTATAAAAGTCTGAAAAGGGACTCTTTGTTATTTGAATTTGACTCCTTTAATTATTTCCTGTCAGCTTCTCACAGGATGCTGTTCTCAGTACCAGATTCTACCACCACCATCATGACTTTTATGGCTGAGTGGGGATGGTCACATTTTGCCTGTCTTAGTGCTATTTTGGCCTGTCTGATACCAGCAACTTCTAGCAATTTTTCAAGATGGTTAGGAGCAAACTCAGTGTTGAGGGAAAAAGCCCACATTCTTGAGTGGGCACAAGAAAAAGTGCCAGGAAGTGAGATTTGTGCTCGTACTTGATGTGCAAAATCCTCAATTATCGTCTCTTTGCTGCTTCTCATTATCTGCCCACTAACACCATTTCCCCTAAGGAAACAAAAAGAGACAGAGAGGTTAGTGACTGCAGCTGGTACTGATAACCTTCTAAAGAGGGAAGTACCAGAAGATCTTTGAATAGAAGCAGCAGGGCTAAATCAAAAAACACCCCTAATTACTGAGACATGTACCATAAAGAAACAATTATTTCCAGAAAGAATTTGGGATGCCATCTAAAATTCTTGCTAACAAACCTATTCTAGCTAAACAAATGCAAGCCAAACGACTCCTGTTTGCAAAATAATATGAACATTGGACTACTGAAGACCAGATTAAAATAATGTAGAGTGACGAGTCCTCCTTAAAATGTGTGTCTGCACCTTGAGGGCATGTCAGATGCCCATCATGTCTCAGCCACTACTCCCCAACTACACAACTAAAACCATGAAACACTAATGGAGTGATAATATGAGGATGCTTTAATTAACTAGAAGGTTGGGGGATTATACAGCATGCCCCCAAAAACACAACAATGAACAGAGTTTGTAATGTAAATGTGTTTAAGGAAATTTCCTCACATTCCAAAAGATTCATGGCACCACACACTTCATTCAAGACAGTGTTCTATGCCACATGTCAAAACTGGTTACAAGAAAGTAATATTCAATGATCCAGACCTGAATCCACTGAAATTTGGAATGAAATGAAATCAAAGCTCCAGTTCAAAACACACATCCTCAGTGCCAAGCATGATACAGGAAATAAAAAAAATCTGAATTCATGAAATGGACTGGACTTAATTTTAAAAAAAAGTTTGATAAAATGCCTTCTTACTTGAAATTGGTAATCAAATCACATGGAACATGACCAAATAATAAGAAGTGAAATTTGGTTTTCTTAACATTTATCCTGAGTCACTAGATATTCCTTTGCAATTTGGCAGTGGCCCAACATCATAGGCAGTCTATATAATACAGGACCCTAACTGAAGAATTGCGAGGATATCCAAACATTAAGCTTTCATAAAAATTTCACGTTTCTGTTTCTTTCTTTTTGTATATACAGTGGTACCTCGGTTAACGATATTTTTTCGTTCCAGAATGCTGTTCAAGTGCCATTACCAAACGAATTTATCCTCATAAGGAATAATGTAAAATAGACTAGTCCTTTTAGACCCCAAAAAATACACTTATAAAAGCATTTAAAAAAAATAAACTTACATAAAAGGGCAAGTTTGGGGACCATCGTTAACCGAGGTACCACTTTATATACACTGGATGTCTTCCAATGAGGTAGGGCAACCTGAAAAAATACACTTTCACCATTGTTCACTCCACCTCCATCTTGCCATAAGTACACCAATACTACAGTTCAACTGCATGATAAGATTTTCTTCGGATTTTTAACCCCGGAGGGTTAGCCACCCAGGATAACCCAAGAAAGTCAGTGCATCATCGAGGACTGTCTGTTTTATTTCCATTGGGGTCCTCAATCTTGTCCCCCAGGATGCGACCCACACCAGTCGACTAACATTCAGGTACCTATTTGCTGCTAGGTGAACATGACAACATGTGTTAGGAAACACGTCAAAATGTTTCCACCCCGCCGGGAATCGAACCCGGGCCCTCCATGTGTGAAGCGAGAGCTTTAGCCACCAGGCCACTGGGGCCAACTAAGTATCCCCACCCTTCCTTCAGAGTGCAGGCACTGTACTTTCCACCTCCAGGACTCAAGTCCGGCTAACCAATTGCCATGAATCCCTTCACAAAATGTTACCTTGCTCACACTCCAACAGTTTAAGTCCCAAAAAACCATTTGCTTCCACTCACTCCTATCTAACACACTCACACACGTCCGCTGAATGTGCTAGCTAAAATGATTACATGAGTAACATGGATTTGAACCAGTCTTTTGAGAAGATTACTGCAGTGGCATAAGAAGCATATTCAAGATACATGCCATTAAGAAAAAAGATGACAACTAGTCAGAGAGAGATAAAAAGGTGCTCTTTCTACAGGTAAAAAGAAGAATCACAGACCTTAAAGGTTCCAGATTATCAGAAGAATGAAAATAAACACTGGCTAGAGAACCTTAAGCTCAAACTTACTGCATCATACAGAGCCCAGGAGAGAGAGCAAAATGCCATCACTGAAACTGAAAGAAATCTAAAACATGTTTTCTCATAAGCGAAATCCAGGACAAAAACCACACCCATTTTGATCGATGAACCCAATGAATGATACTCAAAGCTTCAGAAATATCTACAAAATTTTTGACATTACATTAACACCACTTGGCTTAGAAACCATTAAAAACATGCCAATGCACTCTACCCCAGGCCCAGACTCATCAAACTCCATATTTATCAAGAATTGCAACAAACCTCTATCACATGCCATAAATATTCTATGGAGGGTTCCTAACACTGTCAATAAAAAACAGATAAAGCCCCAATCCACAAAGGTGGTAGCAAGCAATCCCAAAAACCTATAGGCCAATAGCTAATCAAATTTATTCACAACACTTGCACAACCCAAGGTAACATGGGTTTAGAGGTCACTCATGCCATTCAACTACTGGGCCATTATGACCTGGTCTTAGTTAATTCAACTGGAAGATAAACAAAACTCAGATGTAGTATATACAAACTTTGCAAAAGCCTTTGGCAAATGTTATAAAGCTTTAGTAATGCATAAAATGCATGCAAAAGGAATAACTGGTCAAGTCAGTAGATGGATTTTTAACTTCCTAATAAATACAATGCAAAGAGTAATAGTCAAAAGGGTAAAATCAGGAGCTGCTACACTGAAAAGCTCTTCCCCAAGGCACAATTCCCTCCACACTTTCCTTTTCATCCTCATATCCAACACAAAGACAGACATAAATAATAGCAATGTATAGTCTTTTGCAGATTATACTAGAATGTGTGTGAATGACTTCCATGGAGGATACAGCAAATCTTCTAGCTGTGGAGTCTTTCAGTAGGAAACAGAAAACAGTATGTTCAACGAGGACAGATTTCAGTTACTGTATTTTAAGGCGAACAAGATGCTCTGGTGTCAAGGATGCTCCCCAATTCTAATTAGCTAAATTTTGGAAAAAAAAAGATAAATGGTACTTTGGCCTCCAAGATGCTGGGTAAATTTTCAATACTTATTTTGAGGGGAAAAAAAAACAGCACCTTCGACGCCGTAAAATATGGTACTTCGCTATGGAGAAATTGACAATATTAAAATTGGAATGAAGCACAAAACAAACTCAAACCACTCAACTGAACAAAAGACTAACATAAGGACTTGGGAGTCATAATGTCTGAAGATCTCCCTTTCAAGGATCAGAACAGTGCAATTATCAAATCTACAAGGAAAATGATAGGATGGAAAACCAGAACCTTCAAAACAAGAGATGCCAAGCTAATCATGATTCTCTTAAGTCACTTGTTCCCTCTAGACCGGAATGTTGTTGTACTCTTACAGCCCCCTTTTAAGACAGGTGTAACTGAAGATCTGGAGAATGTAGAGAGCCTTCACTGCCCACACAAACTCAAACACCTAAATCATTGGTAATGCTTAAAATCCTTAAAATCCTTCAAACTGTGCTCCTTGGAATATAGGTGAGAAAGATGCAGCATAGTCTACACCTGGAAAATTCTAGAGGAACTGGTCCCAAAGTTGCACACACAACTCACTCTCTACAAAAGCATGAGGCTTGGCAGATGGTGCAAAATAACCCACAATGAAAAGTAGGGGTGTCATGTGTACACAAAGAGATAACTCAGTGTGAAAAGGACAAAGACTTCTCAACACCCTCCCTTCATACTTAAAGGAATTACCAACAGGTCCCTGGCTGTCTTCAGGAAAGAATCAAATAATCTGGTCAAATCAGTTCATGATCAGCTGGGCTATCTATATACAGTGGACCCTCGGTTTTCGTTCACCTCCAAACTCGAACAATTATGTAAGTGTATTTTCGTAAGTGCTTTTGTAAGTATATTTTAGGGGGTCTGAAATGACTAATCTAATTTACATTTGCGCCCTTATGGGAACAAATTCGTTCAGTAACGGCACTCAAACAGCATTCTGGAAAGAATTTTCAACGAAAACCGAGGGTCGACTGTACATTGAACTGTGTGCAACTAGCACCAACAGCCTAGTTAATCAGGCCACCCACAAAAAGGCCTGGTCTGGGACTGGGTCACTATCCACAAGAATACTTTCCTCTTAGACCAGGTAGGTAGATACATATAAAACCTCAATAGTG
Source organism: Cherax destructor (assembly GCA_009830355.1). NCBI lineage: Eukaryota > Metazoa > Arthropoda > Malacostraca > Decapoda > Parastacidae > Cherax > Cherax destructor. Next base: position 23,641 of record WNWK01003224.1, on the reverse strand, counting down.
AGAATCAGTAAGTTTTCAGCACTACAACAAATCTTGCAGAATAATTTCCTAAAAGCTGAACCAACACCAGACCTAATGACAGCATGTACCACCATTACAATTGTCACTACACCATCACTACACTCAGGATCAGGTTAAGAGCTGTGGAGGCCCAAGGTTAAGAAATTTGTAGGAGCCCTTCCCACCAAAATCTTAATGTCAAATTAAAGTGAGATGTTGTATAATAACATATCAATCAGTTCTGCATTTATTTTCTTTACAGATGTGAAATTATTTTAAAAGGAATCATTCAGAAAGCAATTATATGAACAGCTTCATATTTGTATGCACATATTGTCTGGAACCATGTGAAAGCCTGAGACTAAAACCCCGAATCCCTCCCTTCTCCTGTAATATGGTAGTGATCAAACCTGTTACTCTCCCCAAATGCCTGTCATCACCATACTTGTCACTTCCCACCTGCCTGGCAGTGACAGGAAGATGGGATTATAAATTCTGGTTGTGCTGCTCTGTAAAACTTAATAAAGCATAAACCCAAGCAAAGTGTTATCTAAAATAAGCTAACACTGCTAAGTGTTTGAGAGTTTTAACCTATTTGCTGGTAGTTTGTGTCACTGCAAATATTTATATTTGTGGTGACACATTTATGTTTGCATCCAGAGCATGTCATCATGGTAGTGCCCCCTCATCCTCTATGTCTACCACAGAGCTTCAAATGCAGCATAATAAGTTCATGGTTGGCAAGTATGGTTGCCAAATGAACATTTTAAGTATTCTTAACACATTAAATATGACATGCACTAACATGCAAAGATATGATTAACTTTGTAAAATTACTTACAAACTGTTTGAAAATACTACAGTAATACTGAAATATTAGAAACAAGGAAAATGTAAAGGCATATACATCCCAAATTTTAAGGCAAATTAATTTAAGCCATGTTTAGATACCAAAAATTCCACAAAATACAATACATAAAACATTTCCAAAAGCAGTTAAAATGACATACAATAACACACCTGTAGCATTGCAGCACACTGCAAGATCACATATTATAAGTTATAAAGTTTGAAAAAATTATCACATGAACTTTAATTTAAATATATTGCACTATAAATAACTAAACAGCATCTTTCTCTCTCCTATAACAATGAAGCATTTAGCCCATGAGTAAAATTAGGAAATGACTAGTGAATACAGACATTAAGAGCCACAATTGTCTTCAGTAAGCCTGATACCCTTGACAGTTATTGCAAAAATGTTGATCTTACCTAATGTGTCTGTGAATAATGTAATACTGCAACTATACAGTTGTAATACCTAATACTGTAGTATTATTACATTATTTTTAACAATACCTAAAAGACAAAAGTGTAGGATAATTTAACTTAGAATTTTCTAGTTTTATTTATGTGCAATTTGTATAAAATGTTTGAAGAAAAAAATTCACTGAATTTTACCTCAAAATATTAAAATACACATATCTGTCTAGAATATAACTAGATCAAAATACTGTACACCAATTTCTTTACCTACATGCTAAGTGAATAAAGACTCTTTTTAGTAGGCCTTTTAAGCTTGTGTCGTCAAGCTTAGAGCACTGACTTCAGACTAACCACCAAGCCCCTTAACTGTCCAAACACAGATCTACGTTCTCTCACCCAGCGATCGGAATATTTTGAAAAAAAAAAAAAAAATTTAAATAACGAGGACATTTTTTTTTACAAAGTATAATGTAAAAAAAATGTTTAGATTCAGTACTTACGGAGATATAAGGCCGTGAAGTCGGCGCTTGTTGCTCACCTGACGACAACATGGAGTCCTGTCGCTTGCAGAAGTGTTGCCGATATACCTTCTTTCCTCGTTTTTTTTTTAATTCATATAATTTTCATGTTCTGGTAATTACAATTTGTAGTAGTTCTTGTGATTTCATAGCCAATGTTTGTTCTGACACTAATATTAGGTACTCAAATAGTCACAAACACACTGACAGGTGAACATTTTCACCTGCCTTGGTCACCTACTATTGTCTAGAAATATATACAAAGTATTTATAGGTCCCAGCAATGTTTTAGACATGCTGGAGTATATATGAAACTCCTTGAAGCATCGTGTAAGACAAGTGTCACTACACTGCTGACAGTGCTGCAGTGGAGTGACACTTGATGATAGTGCACTGCCTTGGCTGTTTGTTTGTTTTCACTGTTACATATAAACATATCTATCTGTTTGCTGTCTGTCTATTTGTCTGTCTGTCTGTGTTTGTCTGTCTGTCTGTCTGTCTGTCTGTCTGTCTGTCTGTCTATTTGTCTGTCTGTCTATTTGTCTGTCTGTCTATTTGTCTGTCTGTCTATTTGTCTGTCTGTCTATTTGTCTGTCTGTCTATTTGTCTGTCTGTCAATTTGTCTGTCTGTCAATTTGTCTGTCTGTCAATTTGTCTGTCTGTCAATTTGTCTGTCTGTCAATTTGTCTGTCTGTCAATTTGTCTGTCTGTCATTTGTCTGTCTGTCTATTTGTCTGTCTGTCTATTTGTCTGTCTGTCTATTTGTCTGTCTGTCTATTTGTCTGTCTGTCTATTTGTCGGTCTGTCTATTTGTCGGTCTGTCTATTTGTCGGTCTGTCTATTTGTCTGTCTGTCTATTTGTCTGTCTGTCTATTTGTCTGTCTTCTATTTG
>WNWK01003224.1:0-20865 GCA_009830355.1 Cherax destructor | reverse complement strand
GGCCAGCCAGCCAAGTGTTAATACGACATGACATCAGTGAATCCCTGGTAGTTTGTATCAAAAATTTTAGAGTTTCCAGTGACTGAAGCACTTACTACATCATCCTGTAAACCATACTATTGTTTTACCACTGTGTGAGAAGAATTTATGAAAATTACTACAGTGGACCCCCAGAGTTCGTCATTAATTCGTTCCAGAATGCTGCTCAAGTGCCTTTACCAAACAAATTTGATCCCATAAGGAATAATGTAAATTAGATTAGTACTTTAAGACCCCCAGCAATACACTTACAAAAGCACTTACAAAAATACACTTACATAATTGTTGGAGTTTGGAGCAGTACGAACTCCGGGGGTCCACTGTACAGTGGTACCGCGAGTTACGATGGTCCCCAAAATCGCCCTTTTATGTAAGTTTATTTTTAAATGTTTTGTAGGTATATTTTGGGGGTGTAAAAGGAATCTATTTCATGATTATTATGAGGATATTTGTTTGGTAAGGGCCCTGAACAGCATTTGGGCAAAAATATCGTAACTCGAGGTACCACTGTACAGTGGTACCTCGACTTACGATGGTCCCCAAACTCACCCTTTTATGTAAGTTTATTTTTTTAAATGCTTTTGTAAGTGTAATTTTGGGGGTCTAAAAGGACTAGTCTATTTTACAACATTTCTTAAGGAGATAAATTCGTTTGGTAATGGCACTTGAACAGCATTCTGGAATGAAAAAATATCGTAAGTCGAGGTACCACTGTATTTGCATTGTCATGACCTCTCACCCTGTATGTTTTATCTTTTCAACAAAATTATACAATAAATGCCCTCTTCCTGATTACAGTGGACCCCCGGTTTTCATAATTAATCCGTTCCAGAAGGTTGCTCGAAATCCGAAATGGACAAAAAGCAAAGTAATATTTCCCATAGGAAATAATGTAAATTCAATTAATCTGTTCCAGACACCCAAAAATATTCACAAAAAAATCATTTTTTGAAGAATAACTATAGTTTTACATACAAAAAAAAATGATAAATAAATATAAAAATTATATACCTTCATGAAAACTCTTGTTGGCGTATTGAAGAAGGTGAGGAGGAGAGAGGGAGGAGAGTTCATTGTTTGGAAGGGAAATCTCCCTCCATAAGGACTTCAGGTATCAAAGCCCTCTCTGGGGTTACTTCCCTTCTTTTTCTTTTACTGGCACTGGACCCCTATCACACTAAAAATCTGTCCAGAGAGCTCTGTTTCTTTCGTCTCTAAGATTTGCCTAAAATTGGACAAGACATTGTCATTGAACATGTTGCAGACACAGCTTGCAACAGTTTTGTTAGGGTGATAATTCTCCGCAAAACTTTGCAACTCACTCCACTTTGCACACATGTCCTTAATCACTGAAGAAGACACATTCTCCCCCCTCTCTTCCTCCTCCTCTGAAGCAATATCCTCAGCTGCAGTCTGTTGCTGTTCCAGTTGAAGGTGTTGCAGCTCTTCCCTGTGGTCCTCCACCAACTCTTCCACATCCTCGTAACTCACATCCAATCCCATGGACTTCCCCAAAGACAATACATTCCACAATAGGCGTAGGGTCCTCAGAGTCACCCTCAAACCCTTTAAAATCCTTCTGAAGGACACATTCAGGCCACAATTTTCTCCAGCAGAGTTCAAAGTCCTGGAAGTCACTCCCTGCCAAGCCTTATCTATAAGGGTTATGCAATTGAGGATAGTGAAGTGATTCCTCCAGAACTCTCTTAGGGTCAATTCAGTGTCCGAGGTCACTTCAAAGCACCTTTGAAACATTGATTTGGTGTAGAGTTTTTTGAAGATTGAAAAGCCCTGCTGGTCTATGGGCTGGATGAGAGGAGTGATATTAGGGGGCAAGAACTTCACTGATGAAATTACACTCCTCAAACAATAGGTCTTCCAAGTCTGGAGGATGAGCAGGAGCACTGTCCATTACCAGGAGGCACTCAGGTGGCAATTTATTTTCCAGGAAATATTTCTTCACACTCAGGCCAAACACTTCATTGACCCACTCAATGAAAATTAGCCTCGTGACCCATGCCTTATTGTTAGCTTTCCACATCACACACAATTTACTCTTCATGACATTGTTTTTCTTGAACACTCGGGGATTTTCAGAGTGATACACCAGTAAAGGCTTCACTTTGAAATCCCACTAGCATTACCACAGAACAAGAGAGTTAGTCTATCCTTCATAGGCTTGTGTCCTGGCAATGCCTTTTCCTCCTGTGTGATGTAGGTCCTCTTTGGCATTTTCTTCCAAAAGAGGCCTGTTTTCTCACAATTGAACACTTGTTGGGGGAGGAATCCTTCAGCCTCTATGTACTACTTGAATTCATCAATGAATTCTTCGGCCGCACGTTTGTCTGAACTTGCAGCCTCACCATGCCTTACAACACTGTGTATGCCACTACGCTTCTTGAATCTGTCAAACCAGCCTTTGCTGGCCTTAAATTCACTAACAGCAGCACTCGTTCCAGGCATTTTCTTTACGAGATCCGCATGTAACTGCCTTGAATTTTCGCAAATGATCGACTCCACAACACTATCTCCCGCTAACTGTTTTTTTGTTCCACACCAACAACAACTTCTCCACATCCTCGATTGTTTGTGATCTCTGTTTTGTTAGCATATTTACTCCTTTCGCAACATCAGCTTCCTTGATTTCTGCTTTCTTTGCCAGGATGGAGCAGATTGTTGATGTCGGCTTGCCATACATCCTGGCGAGCTCGGCCACACGTACGCCAAAGGGCTGGCACTCTGCACTTTCTTTGGCCCCTTGGTGGCTTATTTCATTCACAATCAACATACAAGCACAAAAAAACAATGGATGAATGCGCAGAGCATTGCTAACTCAACAGAAGACAGAGACTGAATATGATACGTGCAAGAAGCGGCGTCCCAAGCAAACGAACGCATCTCATACACACGATTTTCGAGTGGATGCTCGAAATCCGGGGGGAAATTTCACTGAAGAGTGCTCAAAATCCGAATTGCTCGATTTCTGCACCACTCTAAAACCGAGGGTCCACTGTACCTACATACCCAAAGGAATGCTGAATTGGTTTTTGCCTTTGGTGTTATTTAGTGGACCCTTGATTTTCATGATCCCCAACTTGCATGTAAAACCGCAGTTATTTTCCATAAAATATATTCTTTGTAAATATTTTTTGGTGTCTGGAATGGTTTAATTGGATTTACATTATTTCTAATGGAAAATATTATCAAAAAATACATTTTATAGAGAATAATTGTGGTTTTACATGCAAGTTGGGGATCATGAAAATCAAGGGTCCACTGTAGTATCAATTAGATTAGAGCTTTAACCCTTTGAGGGTCTGTCCTTTAGTTCTACGCCTTGTCCACAGGGTCCAAGAATTTATGAAATGGTTGAGAATCTTTTTCTGAAGGTAATAAAACAAAAAGTACGAAATTACACTTATCACGTATTTTACTGCATCAGAAATATTTATGCATCAGCGATTTTGCCTACTTTGACTCCTATTTTAGGCCAATTACAATATTCCAGTTGACCAAATTCTTAGCTATTTCACTAGTATCACTTCTATTTTATCAAATGAGTGCAAGAAACTGCTCAATCAACTACCCAATAAATTGATCAGAAATTGGTAATTTGGCCAATTACACAAAGTTAAAAATATTCCAATTTCAAAATAGGGTCCAGAATAAACAATTCAGGCAAAAAAAAATTATTCACACCAAAAAACAAGATTTACTGTTATGCCATATAGTAATAATTGTATAAATAACATCAGAGCATTCATGAACGTATGTATATTAACCCCACCAGATGGACGTGTGATGTCAATTGCTTACTCTCAAACATCAGCTACTCTGAGCTCAATTTCAAGCTATTTTCAGTACTAAATCCAATCAAAATCATCTCTATTTCTGTAATATATCTTCCATTCTATCAAATGAGACCAAGAAACCTCGAATACAACTGTAAAAACCTTACAAAAATACACCGCAAAGTCTCCGTTTTAATCCAAAAACATGGTCGCAGTTTCTTACTCATGCACTGCATGCTACAGGATTTGTTTTATATGGTACAGTACACACTTACCACATAGATGCATTCTCTCATACCTAGGCCCAAATTTGCCACTCACAGCTTATCTCAGCGAGCTGAGCTCACGTCGTAGTACTACGGCTTGGACCCTGGCTTACAACCCATAGAACTACGGGATGGACCCTCAAAGGGTTAACCCCTTAACTGTCCAAACATAGATCTACGTTCTTACAGCTAGCGTTACAAACGTAGATTTACGTTTTATTTTTCCTCCCTCCAAATTTGGGACATAAGAACATAAGAAAGAAGGAACACTGCAGCACGCCCACTGGCCCATGCGAGGCAGGTCCAATTCTCCCACCGGCTTAAGCCAATGCCTTGACATTACTTTTGCTTTCCCTTTTGAATTTTTATTCTCACAAAAAATAGAAGATTTACTGTTATGTATACTACTGCATCCTTGTAAAAACAGTATAAATAATATCAGCGCACTTGTGCAAGAATATCAGACTCGCCAGTTGATGTGTATTAAACGCATGGTGTGATTTGCTTACTCTTGAACATCGGCAAAAATCGAACATTTTCGCTACTTTGCGCTCAGTTTCAAGGTACTTGTCATCGTGAAATCAATTAAAATTTTATCTATTTCTGTAATATATCTTCCATTCTATCAAATGAGACAAAGAAAACGAGAATACAACCATAAATACCATACAAAAATAGACTGCAAATTCGCTGTTTTAAACAAAAAATACAGTCAGAGTTTTTTTTCTCATTATGCAGTGTGCTGCAGGATTTTTTTTATACTGCACACACTGACCACACAGACCCATTCTTTCATATGTAGGCCTACCAGCCATTTCCCACTTAATTTGAGGCTGCTAGAATTTACGCGTACTAGTACGGCACCGACCCCCAAAGGGTTAAAGTGCAGGCATTGTACTTCTCATTTCTAGGACTCAAGTCCGGCTAACCGGTTTCCCTAAATCCCTTCACAAAATATTACCATAGCCACACTCCAACAGCTCGTCAGGTCCCAAAAACCATTCGTCTCCATTCACTCCTATCTAACACGCTCACACATGCTTGCTGGAAGTCCAAGACCCTTGCCCACAAAACAACCTTTACCCACTCCTACCTTTTCGAGGACAACTCAAGTTTCCCTTTCCCCTAGGGTTTATACGCTTGGGGGCGAGCATGGTATATGAATTGACTAAAGTTCGTCCAGAGTTCCTTTGGCCGCCTGCAACACTGAGTCCCATTTTCTTGATGCTATGCAGGCCCAGTCCACCTTGTTGCAATACCACCTTAACATTGTCTGGTTAAAGTCATTCTACTTGAGCATTCTCTCTAAATGACCAAATACCTCAACAAACCCCATTCAGCCCCCTGCTAATACTTTTAGTAATCCAAACCCCCTAATTTCACCTCCAATTCTCTGTATAATTTTACACCATACATTGCCCTTTGACAGGACATCTCCCCTGCCCCCCTCATGCAGCATTTGCATCCCTGTTCACACCCATATAGAGTGTTGGACATTATGCTTTCGTCATTCCCTCCTTTTCCTCCATGGGTAACGTTTTTGTCTCTACAGATACCTCAAGACCACCACGTTTTCTTCATCAATTCTTTTGGCTAACCTCATTCTCCATAAACATCCGTTTACAAGTCAACCCCCAAATACAGTGGACCCCGGTCATGGCCATAATTGTTCCAGAATGCTGTTTGAGTTGTTACCGAAAAATTTGTTCCAAAAAGAAATAATGTAAATTAGATTAGTCCGTTTAGACCAAAAATATACTTACAAAAACATTTCAAAAAAACCGGGGGTCCACTGTATCTGGAAAACATTCACTTCTTCCCTACTCCCTCTCTCCCAAAGAAATATCCCTTTTTTTTTTTAAACGTATGCACATCACCTTACTCTTATCTATGTTCACTTTCAACTTTCTTCCTTTAAAACCCTCCCAAACTCATCCACTAACTCTGCAACTTTTTTTTGAATCTCCCAAAAAGTACAGTATCATCAGCAAAAGTAAATGTCACCTCCCCTTTTCTTGATTTCCCAAATTTAATCCACCTCTCCCCAAAACCCTAGCATTTACTTCTTTTCAACCCCATCTATAAATATGTTAAACAACCATGGTGAAATTTCACATCCCTGTCTAAGACCTACTTTTACCGGAAGTAATCTCCTCTCTCTACACACCCTAACCTGAGCCTCACTATCCTCATAAAAATTCTTTACAGCATTTAGTAATTACTACCTATTCCATACACTTGCAACATCTGCCACATTGCTCCCCTGTCCACTCTATCATATGCCTTTTCTGAATCCATAAATTTAATGAAAACTTCCCTACCTTTATCTAAATACTGTTCACATATATGCTTCAATGTAAACACTTGATCTACACATCCCCTACCCACTCTAAGCCTCCTTGCTCATCTGCAATCCTGCTCTCTGTCTTAACCTCTAATTCTTTCAATAATAACCCTACCATACACTTTACCTGGAATACTTGGTAAAAATCTTCCCCTATAATTTTTACAATCTCTTTTGTCCCCCTTCCCTTTATATAAAGGAACTATACACGCTCTCTGCCAATCCCTAGGTACCTTCCCCTCTTCCATACATTTTTTTTTTTTTTAACACTTCGGCCGTCTCCCACCGAGGCAGGGCGACCCAAAAAGAAAGAAATTCCCCAAAAGAAAATACTTTCACCATCATTCAACACTTTCACCTCACTCACACATAATCACTGTCATAATCATACATTTATTAAACCAAAATACCAACCACTCCAACACTATATCCCCCTGCTTTTAACATTTCTGTCATGATCCCGTCAGTTCCAGCTGCTTTACCCCCTTTCATTCTACGTAATGCCTCACGCACCTCCCCCACACTAACATCCTCCTCTTCTTCACTCCTAAAAGATGTTATACCTCCCTGGCCAGTGCATGAAATTATCGCCTCTCTTTCTTCATCGGCATTTAAAAGTTCCTCAAAATATTCCCGCCATCTACCCAATACCTCCAGCTCCCCATCTACTAACTCCTCTATCCTGTTTGTAACTGACAAATCCATTCGTTCATATATATCTGATTTCTTTTTAAAGCTATCCAAGGTTTTAGCTTCAATTGCCCTACTTGGCAGATTGTTCCACACATCAACTACACTGTTTGAAAACCAGTACTTAACCACGTCATTTCTAAATTTAAGTTTATCTAATTAAAATCCATGATTTGATATCTTCAATACTTTTTTTATATTGCCCATCTTCCACTTATAAACTTCATTGACATCTCCCCTCATTCTACGTCTCTCAATATAGTAAAGGTTCAAAGCTCTCAATCTATCCTCATATAAGAAGTTCCTTATACAGTGGATTAATTTTGTCATCCTTCTCTGTATATTCCTTAATGCATTTATATCCATTTTGTAGTATGGAGACCAAAACTGAGCAGCATAATCTAAGTGAGGCCTTAAAAAACCATACCACGGGTGGTGTTCGAACCCGCGATCAGAGTCTCACATGTACAGAGCTTCAGAACACACTTAGGCACTGTTTTCTTGGCTTCAGATTTCTGCTTACCACAACTCAAGTCTTTTTCATAATTCTGTATGATCAAGCTCGACTTCACCAAGGCCTGGGACTTTACACTTGTCCACAGTGAACTGCATCTACCAATTTTCAGATCATGACATTAATTTATCCAAATCCTACTGAAACTCATTGGTTTAATACAACAGCAATCTCTTCTCCCATGGCAGATAGTTGTTAGATTGAAGTATTTTGAGAGCCCTTATACCTTCACAAACTCATTAACCTAACAATAAAAAAAATACCAGGTAATGTATTCTAACAACTTTTTTTATATTCGGAAGATTTTATATGTAATGTTATGCGCTCATAAGATGGGGGTTATAAATGTGCATAATCATGCAATAAGGAAAACTTTACCAATAATATACAGTACCCTGTGCCTATTTCATGAACCAATATTATTACAGCTTTAGAGCAATGATTGAAAGAGAAAACATTAAATAGTGAAATATAACCTAGAGTGCGATGAAAAAACATGGCTAATAAAAAGTGAATACACTTAGCAAAAAAAAAAATCTGCATTACTGGTGGAATCCTTATTACATATATAATAGTCTTACTTTGAAAACATAAGAATCTAAACAAGTCTTAAAAGTTTTAATTTTACAGGACTTACCACAGGAAGAACCGGTTCAACAAAATTCATCTGAATGTGATCAGAAACCTTCTGGTTGATATTGATATCTTCATCTGTCATAGTGTTAAAAAGAATGACAGATATAGGCTCTTGTCGGTTTATAATCTGTGCTACTAGGGTTTCTCCAAGCGCCAGATCCTGAAGAAGGGCAAGTGCACCAGCATTCTTTTTGGCATACTCTAAGCCTGCCATGGAACATTTAAGAATCTGTAAACAAAGAAATATTTACTTATTATTACACTATGTAATGTTACCCCAAAGTCTAGAAATAATACATACATATACGATGGAAATATGCTGTTATCTATCTTTCAGAAATAATCCATACATACATGATGGAAATCTACTGTTATCTATCTTTTAGAAATAACACACTTTTTTTTTTTTCAACAAACTATTTATATCCCACCGAGGCAGGGTGACCTAGTAATTTATACAGGAGAAGGGGTTACTAGCCCCTTACTCCCGGCATTTTAGTCGCCTCTTACAACACGCATGACTTACAGTGGAATTCACTTGTTAGGCCCCATCTTGTCTAAGAAATGCAGCATACACAGCAACAGGATATATCACTGACAGGAATGAGATCATTGAAAGCCAGGGTGCATGTAAGGTAGTCAGTCAACCAGAATGATGCAACACTGTGCTTAAGCACACACAGCATAAGAATGATTGTGGCAAAGAAAATACATATGTAGTAAGTCCTCAATGTTATTGATAGGTTCTAGGAAATTGCAACTTTAGCGAAATAAAGTACAGAGGACCCCCGACTATCGGCCGGTCTGAGTATCAGCCGACTCGAGTTTCAGTTGCTTTTTTCGGCCAAATTTTTCCCCGACTACTGGCAATTTCCTAGAGTTTCGGCCCGCATACCAGACCTGTCCGCCTGCCCACAGGCGTCGTGAGCCAATCTAGCTTTGCTTACCATTGAGTGAACATTACCCAGCATGCTCATTCAAACATTTCACAATAATTTTATTGTGTTTATTGATTGTCACTGCGAAATAAGTCACCATGGGTCCAAAGAAGCTTCCTAGTGGCACCCCTGTGGTAAAGAAAGTGAGGAAATTTGTTCAGTGTGGAATAAGGTGCAGGAATTTGTTGAAAAATACCACCCTGAGCAAGCTGAAATAAGCCATCTCTGCAACCAGTTCAGTGACAAGAGCCATATTGCACTTCAGGGACATGTTTAAGAGGTGCCAGAAACAGAGGACTGTGGACAGTTATTTTGTGAGACAGGGGTCCAGTGACTCTCAAGCTGGTCCTAGTGGCATTAACCCTTTCAGGGTCCGTGCCGTAGTTCTACGGCTTTGAGTTCAGGGTCCAAACAGTAGTTCTACGTCATGAGCTCAGCTCACTCAGATAAGCTTTGAGCAGCAAATTTGGCCCTAGATATGATAGTATACATCTATGTGGTAAGTGTGCACCACATAAAACAAATCCTGCAGCACACAGTGCATAATGAGAGAAAAAAAAACTGAAACCGCAATTTTCGATTAAAACAGCGACTTTGCAGTGTTTTTTCGTATACAGTGGACCCCCGCCTAACGAACACCCCGGAAAGCGTACAATTATGTAAGTATAATATTGTAATTGCTTGTGGAAGTGTATTTTTGGGGGTCTGAAATAGACTAACCTACGTGACATTATTTCTTAAGGAAGTAAATTCGTTCGGTAATGGCACTTGAGCAGGCTTCTGGAATGAATTTTGTTCGTTAGGCGGGGTTCCACTGTACAGTGGACCCCCGAGTTTCGTAAAAACTTCACTCCTGAAGTCTGCTCAAGTGCCATTACCGAACGAATTTACTCCCTTAAGGAAAAATTTCACGTAGGTTAGTCTATTTCAGACCCCCAAAAATACACTTCCACAAGAACTTACAAAATTATACTTACATAATTGCACGATTTCCGGGGTATTCGTTAACCGAGGGTCCACTGTACTTTGTATAGTTGTATTTGCAAATTCTTGGTCTCATTTGATAGAATGGAATATATATTACAGATAAAGAGATGATTTCGATTGGTTTTAGTACTGCAAATGGCTTGAAACTGAGCTCAAAATAGCGGAAATGTTAAATTTTTGCCTATGTTCAAGAGTAAACAAATGACCTCACACGTCTAATACGCGCCAGCTGGTGGGTCTAATATACATTCACAAATGTGGTGATATTATTTGTACAATTATTACAATATTGCATAATAGTAAAAAATGGAATTCATTTGTAAAGACTGAAAACATAACTAATGAACAGAGGAAATGTTAGTTTAGTGCCAGGAATGCCTGCATTCTTTATTATGCACCCTATTTTGAAATTGAAATATTTTGAACTAAGTTAAATTGCCTAAATTACCAATTTCCAACCACTTTATTTTGTAGTTGAAACAGTTGACTGGGCGATTTCTTGTGCTCAATCGATAGAATAGAAGTAATAATAGTGAAATAGCTAAGAATTTGGTCGACTGGAATAATGTAATTGGCCTAAAATGGGAGTCAAAGTCTGCAAAATCGCCAATGCGTAAATATTGCTGATACAATAGCATAATTTCATCAATTTTCAATCAAATTTCGTACTTTTTGTTTTATTACCTTCAGAAAAAGATTCTCTACCATTTCATAAGAAAAAATAAGAATTTTTTTCTTTAATCTTGGACACTGGCACACCCCTTCCAAAAATGGCCTTGGACCCTGAAAGGGTTAAAAGACCAAGAAGGGAAGTAACCCCAGAAGTCCTAATGGAGGGGGATTCCCCTTCCAAAACACTAAGCCCTCCCTCACCCCTCCTCCCTATCTTCCAGATGCCAGCAAGTCTCTTCAATAAAGGTAAGTAAATGTTATTTTAAATGTAAATTAATAAATTTAATGTGTTATTATGTGTATTTATTATGTGGGTTTTTTTTATTGTTAACACATCGGCCGATTCCCACCAAGGCAGGGTGGCCCGAAAAAGAAAAACTTTCATCATTCACTCCATCACTGTCTTGCCAGAGAGGTGCTTTACACTACAGTTATAAAAATGCAACATTAACACCCCTCCTTCAGAGTGCAGACACTGTACTTTTTATTGTGTGTTTTTATTGTGTGTTTTTATTGTGTTTTTATTATGTGTTATTATGTGTTATTATGTGTTATGTGTTGTTATTATGTGTTGTTATTGTGTGTTTTGTGTATGTAAAACTATAGTTATTCTTTAAAAAATGAATTTTTTTTTAATATTTTTGGGTGTCTGGAACAGATTAATTGTATTTACATTATTTCTTATGGGAAATAATGGTTCGACTTTCAGCCAGCTTGAGTTAAGGCCTAGCTACTGGAACGGATTACAGCCGATACTCGGGGGTCCACTATATAACAAAACCAATTTTACCATAGGCTAATTGATATAAACAAAACTTTTAGTATTCTTTCTGTCAAACTTTTTCTCTGTTTTCTGTGGCCACAGACATTAGGAGTGCACAGTTGTACCTTTAGTACTCATTGCAACAGGGCTAATGATAGAGAATCTTTTTCTGAAGGTAATGAAACCAAAAGTACAAAATTTGATAGAAAACTTATGGAATTACGCACTCACAATGTTGGCGGTCTCGGTGATATTTACACATTGGTAATTTTGCAAATTTAGAGCCCTATTTTGGGCCAATTCCATTGTTCTAGTCGACTAAATAGCTGCTTCGCTAGTACAGTATACCCCCGAATTTCGTGATTAATCCGTTCCAGTGTCTGCCGAAAGGCGAAATTCACGAATTGCGAAACCATTTTACCGATAAGAAATAATGTAAATCCAATTAATCCGTTCCAGACACCCAAAAGTATTAACAAAAAATAATTTTTTTAGATTAAATATAGATTTACATACAGAAAACAATGAGAAATCAAGTATAAAACAATAACAACATCACACTTACCTTTATTGAAGACTCTTGTTGGTGTATGGAGGATGGGAGGAGGGGAGAGGATGGAGAAGTTACACTATTGTTTGGAAGGGAAATCCCTTTCCATAAAGACTTTAGGTACGTGTACCAAGTCCTTATCCGAGGTTACTTCCCTTCTTTGTTTTTTAATGCCACTAGGACCAGCTTGAGAGTCACTGGACCCCTGTCGCTCAAAAAATTGTTCCAGAGAGCTCTGTTTCTGGCATCTCTTTAAAATTTGCCTAAAATCGGACAAGACATTGTCATTGAACATGTTGCAGACACGGCCTGCAACAGCTTTGTTAGGGTGATGTTCCTCCATAAATCTTTGCATCCTACTCCACATTGCACAAATCTCCTTAATCTCTGAAGAAAGCACCTTCTTCCCTCTCTCTTCCTCCTCCTGTGAAGCAATTTCCTCAGCGGTGCTCCGTTGCTGTTGCAGATGAAGCTCTTGCAGCTCTTCAGTGGTTAGCTCTTCACTGTGGTCCTCCACCAACTCTTCCACATCCTTGCCACTCACACCCAACCCCATGGACTTCCCCAAAGCCACAATAGATTCCACAACTGGCATAGGGTTGTCAGGGTCAGCCTCAAACCCTTCAAAATCTTTGTCAAGGACACAATCTGGCCACAATTTTCTCCAAGGAGAGTTCAAAGTCCTGGAAGTCACTCCCTGCCAAGCCTTACCTATAAGGTTTATGCAATTGAGGATATTGAAGTGATCCCTCCAGAACTCTCTTAGGGTCAATTCAGTGTCTGAGGTCACATCAAAGTACCTTTGAAACACTGCTTTGGTGTAGAGTTTTTTGAAGTTTGAAATGATCTGCTGGTTCATGGGCTGGATGAGAGGAGTGGTATTAGGGGGCAAGAACTTCACAGTGATGAAAATAAACTCCTCCACCATTTGGTCATCCAAGTCTGGAGGATGAGCAGGAGCATTGTCCATTACCAGGAGGCAATTGAGTGGCAAATTTATTTTCCAGGAGGTATTTCTTCACACTGGGGCCAAACACTTCACTGAACTAATCAAGGAATATTTCCCTCGTGACCCATGCCTTACTGTTAACCTTCCACATCACATACAATTTACTCTTGGCAACACTGTTTTTCTTGAACACACTGAGATTTTCAGAGTGATACACGAGTAAAGGCTTCACTTTGAAATTCCCACTAGCATTACCACAGAACAAGTGTTAGCCTGTCTTTCATAGGCTTGTGTCCTGGCAGTGCCTTTTCCTCCCGCGTGATGTAGGTCTTCTTTGGCATTTTCTTCCAAAAGAGGCCTGTTTCGTCACAACTGAACACTTGTTGGAGGAGCAATCCTTCAGCCTCTACATACACCTTGAATTCATGCACAAAATTTTCAGCTGCACATTTGTCAGAACTTGCAGCCTCACCATGCCTTACCACACTGTGTATGCCACTACTCTTCTTAAATCTCTCAAACCAGCCTTTGCTGGCCTTAAATTCACTAAAATCAGCACTCATTCCAGGCATTTTCTTTACGAGATCAGCATGCAACTGCCTTGCCTTATCACGAATTATCGACTGCATAACACTATCTCCTGCTAATTGTTTTTGGTTGATCCACACCAACAACAAATTCTCAACATCTTCGATTATTTGCGATCTCTTTTTTGTGAGCATATCTACCCCTTTCCTAACAACAGCTTCCTTGATTTCCTTCTTCTTCGCCACGATGGAAGTGATGGTTGAATGGGGCTTCCCATATATCCTGGCAAGCTCGGCCACAGGCACTCCACTTTCATATTTTGCAACGATTTCTTTCTTTAATTCTATCTTGTTTCTTACCTTCTTTACCAAAGGGCTGGCACTAGGAGCTTTCTTTGGACCCATGGTGGCTTATTTAGCAGTTGCAAGCACAAAAAAGAATGGAATATTATGAAATGTATCTTACGAACGCGTGGAGTGATAGTCACTCGCTGAGAAACAATGCCACACAGACTCTGAATGGTGTGTGGGGCACCTTTGTGTGCGCATGGACGCTGGGTGGCCGCTCAGATGCGTTCCATACGACTGATGAATTGCGAGACAAATCACGAAATGCGAGGCTATATTTTGACAAAAAAAAGTTGCCAAAAGGCAAAATTCATGAAACGCAGGACTCACGAAACTCGGGGATTCACTGTACTCCTTTCATTCTATCGACAGAGTACAAGAAACCACCCATTTACCTGTTTCAACTACCCAATAAAGTGATCAAAAATAACTAATTTGGTCAATTTCAAATGAAATTAGAGAAAGGCCAATTTCAAAATAGAATACAGAATAAACAATGCAGACATTCCTTGCACTAAAATAACACTGTCTCTGTTCATTAGTCACATATCCAGCCCCTCTTATATAACGTTTGCTTTTCATTTTGAATTTTTATTCACACAAAAAGTAGAAGATTTACTGTTATGCAGACTACTGCATTATTGCAATAATTGTATAAATAATATCAGCGAATTTGTGAATGCATATTAGACCCACCAGTTGACGTGTATTGGACACATAACATGATTTGTTTATTAATGAACATCGGCAAAAATCAAACATTTCCGCTATTTTGAGCTCAATCTCAAGTTACTTTTAGTCTGTAAATCATTCAAAATCCTCACTATTTCTGTAAAATATCTTCCATTCTATCAAATGAGACCAAGAAAATCAGAATCCAACCATAACAACTGTACAAAAATACATCGCAAAGTCGCTGTTTTAAACCAAAAACATGGTCTTTTTTTTTTCTCATTATGCACTGCATGCTGCAGGAATTTTTTTAACTGCACACACTCACCACAGAGACCCATTCTCTCACATGTAGGCCTACCAGCTTTCTCCCGCCACATCTGAAGCCACTAGAATTTTGGCGTAATATTGTAGGACTGACACTGGCTTCAAAGCCATAATATTACGGGGCCGACACCGAAGGGGTTACAATACTAAATGTAAAAAGAAGAAAAACTTTATAGTTTTCGCCATTTTCGGGTCACCCTGCCTTGGTGGGAGATGGCCGGTACTTTGGAAAAAAAAAATTGTGAGTGGACTTGTCAGCAGATGGGTCTATGAAACATGAGGCAAGCCATATAAATGACACGTTTAAGAAGGTGGGTTGTACAATGAGGCCTTTGTTAAGACAAAGAACTCTATCCATGGAGGCAAAAAGGTGACTGTACCAGAATATAGCGGTACTAACACTGTTAAATGAATACGAAGCATAAGGTTTTAAATGTTGCAGAGGAGGAGGAGGTGGAGGCAGTAGAGATGCTGTGTTTGAGAGCAATTTGCAGTGCAAATATTATGCAGAGATTTTAGAGCTTGAAGATTAAGTGTGAGGTTACCAAGATCATTATTTAGAGGGCTAAGGAGGCAATGAGGTGGTGTGAATATTTAATAGAGGTGTGCCAAAATATCAATACAGTGGTCCCTCGGTTTTCATGCATCTCCAAACTCGAACATTTATGTAAGTGTATTTTCGTAAGTGCTGTTGCAAGTATATTGTTGGGGGTCTGAAATAGACTAACCTACGTGACATTATTTCTTAAGGAAGTAAATTCGTTCAGTAATGGCACTTGAGCAGCATTCTGGAACGAATTTTCGGTGAAAACCGAGGGACCACTGTACTGGAATCAGCTAATTCTGATGGCATCAGTATAAGCCTAATTTGAATATTGGTATAGGCAAATATTTTGGTATCATCCCATTCCTAATATTTAGAGAGCATAGCGCAAAACAGGATGACTAGAACATATACAGTGGTACCTCAGTTAGCGATGGCGTCAGATACCGATAAAATCGGTTAGCGATACATTTTTACGTCAAAATATTAACTCAGTTTACGATGATCCGTTCGGTTTACGATATTCGTCCCGAACGCGTCCGCGTGGCCCAGCTGTGCGGGCACTCCAGGGAGCGTCAGTGTGCTATTTTTTACAAGCGAGAGCGACCACCACCCACGCCACCCACACATTCATACCAGTATATTGTCATTATTCCACTGTTTTTAGTGCTTGCAACTGCTAAATAAGCTACCATGGGTCCAAAGAAAGCTCCTAGTGCCAGCCCTGTGGTAAAGAGGCTGAGAAATACAGTAGAACTGAAGAAGGAGATACAGTGGTCCCTCGGTTTTCGCCGAAAATTCGTTCCAGAATGCTGATCAAGTGCCATTACCGAACGAATTTACTTCCTTAAGAAATAATGTCACGTAGGTTAGTCTATTTCAGACCCCCAAAAATACACTTGCAACAGCACTTACGAAAATACACTTACATAAATGTTCGAGTTTGGAGATGCACGAAAACCGAGGGACCACTGTAATAGAAAAATATGAAAGTGGAGTGCGTATCACTGAGCTGGCCAGGCTGTATGGTAAAGCCTATTCTACCATCGCTACCATTGTGGCCAAGGGAAATACACGTAAAATCAAGGAAGCTGTTGTTGCGAAAGGTGCATATGTGATCACAAAACAGAGATCGCAAGTGCTGGAAGATGTGGAAAATTTGTTGTTGGTGTGGATCAACGAGAAACAAGTTAGCAGGAGATAGTGTTTCGCAGGCAATAATATGTGAAAAAGCAAGGCAGTTGCATGATGATCTCGTCAAGAAAATGCCTGCAACGAGTGCTGAAGTGAGCGAATTTAAAGCCAGCAGAGGCTGGTTTCAATGATTTAAGAATCGAAGTGGCATACATAGTGTTGTGAGGCATGGTGACGCAGCCAGCTGTGACAAAAGTGCAGCTGAAAAATATGTGCAGGAATTCCAGGGGTACATAGAGGCTGAACAATTCCAACCCCAACAAGTGTTCAATTGTGATGAAACAGGCCTGTTTTGGAAGAAAATGCCAAACAGGACCTACATTACACAGGAGGAAAAGGCACTCCCAGGACATAAGCCTATGAAACTCTCATGATGTGTGCTAATGCCAGTGGTGATTGCAAAGTGAAGCCTTTACTTGTGTATCATTCTGAAAATCCCCGAGTGTTTGGCAGATGCGGTATCACCAAGTCTAATTTGTGTGTGATGTGGAAGTCTAACAAAAAGGCATGGGTCACAGAGGACATTTTCTTAGATTGGTTCAATGGCGTGTTTGGCCCCAGTGTGAAGAAATATCTCGAGGAAAATAATTTGCCACTTAAGTGCCTCCTGATAATGGACAATGCTCCTTGTCATCCTCCAACCTTGGTAGAGAAAATTGTGGAGGACTTTAAGTTCATCAAAGTGAAGTTCTTCCCCCCTAATACCACTCCTCTCCTCCAGCCCATGGACCAGCAGGTCATTTCAAACCTTAAAAAACACTACACCAAAGCAATGTTTCAAAAGTGCTTTGATGTGACCACAGACATGAATATAACCCTAAGAGACTTTTGGAAGAATCATTTCCATATCCTGCATTGTGTAAACCTTATAGGTAAGGCTTGGGAGGGAGTGACTACCAGGACTTTGAACTCTGCCTGGAGAAAATTGTGGCCAGACTGTGTCCTAGAGAGGGATTTTGAAGGTTTTGGGGCTGAGCCTGAGCCTCAGCCTCAGCCTGTTGTGGAAGAAATTGTGGAACTGGGCAAGTCCATGGGGTTGGAGGTGAGTGGTGAGAATGTGGAAGAGTTGGTGGAGGAGCACAATGTAGAGCTAACCAGTGAAGATCTGCAAGAGCTTCAACAGAAACAAGAGACCACAGGTCAGAACAATGGTTCAGAGGAGGAGGAACAGAGATGGAAGAAGGTGCCTTCTTCAGTGATTAAGATTTGTGGAATGTGGAGCAGGGTGCAAGGCTTTAAGGATGAATATCACCCTAACCATGCTGTTGCAGGCCGTGCTGGCAACCTGTACAATGACACTGTGGTGTCCCATTTCAGGGATGTTTTAAAGAATCGCCAGACACAGAGCTCCCTGGACAGATTTTTTGTTAGAGAGGGGTCCAGTGACTCTCAACCTGGTCCTAGTGGCATTAAAAGAAAAAGGCCAGTAACCCCAGAAAAGAACTTGGTACCTGCAGTGTTAATGGAAGGGGATTCCCCTTCCAAACACTAGCATACTACGTACTCCATCCTTTCCCCTCCTCCCGTCTTCCACACATCAACAACTCTTCAATAAATGTAAGTGACATGTTATTGTACTATATTTACATGTATTTCTTTATTGTTCATAAAATTGTGTATTATTTAATGTCAAAAAGTTCTAAAAAATATTTTATTTTACTACTTTTGGAAGTCTGGAACGGATTAATTTTATTTCCATTATTTCTTATGGGGAAAATTGATTCGGATAACGATAAAATCGGTTACAGATACGCCCTCTGTGACGGATTAATATTGCTAACCGAGGTACCACTGTACATCTGGGGTGGTGGGAAGGAAGGGTAGAAGTCATCCTAGGAAAGGTTGCAGGTAGAGGGTAAAGGAAGTTTTGAATACTATGGGCTTGGACATCCAACAGGCTTATGAGAGTGTGTTAGACAAAACTGAGTAAGGCTAAACAAACTGGTTAACCCCTTAACTGTCGAAATGGTAGATCTACGTTATCACTAGCGCTCCAAACGTAATCAACGTTTTATTTTTCCTGCCTCCAAATTTGGCACGATTGGCCTAAGATACCTGGTCAGTATAGGCAGGCAGCCTGGCTACCTGAAGTCTACCTGGAGGGTATTCCGGGGATCAACGCCCCCGTGGCCCAGTCCACGACCAGGCCTCCCGGTGGATCTGGGCCTGATCAACCAGGCTGTTACTGCTGGCTGGCTGGCTGATTGACTTTGGCTGTCTCTATCTCTGTGTCTCTGTCTATCCCAGTCTCTGTCTATCCCAGTCTCTGTCTATCCCAGTCTCTGTCTATCCCAGTCTCTGTCTATCCATCTCACAGGTACACATAAATAGTTATTATTCATTGTGTAAATTACCTAGGATAACCCAAAAAATCTAGACAAAGTGCTATACAGTGCTTGTAGATCTAAGGTATAATAAGCATGACTGACAAGTGATAAGCATTTTCACTTGTTCAGGAATCAGACGTGATGACTCTGCATCGTGTTTATGTTGGTTTATGAGCGGCTTCTCTCTCTCTCTCTCTCTCTCTCTGAGGCAGAGAGACAAGCAGATAGAGACAGGAAGACAGACAAAAAGACAGATAAGCAGAGACAGAGATAAACAGAGACAGAGCTAGAAAGACAGACATGTTTATGTGTAACAGTGAAAACAAATAAAGCCAAGGCAGTGCACGATCATCAGATGTCACTCCACTGCTGCACTGTCAGCAATGGAGTGACACTAGTGTTACACTGTGCTTCAAGGAGTTTCATATATACTCCAGCATGTCTAAAACACTGCTGGGACCTATAAATACTTTGCATATATTTCTAGACAATAGTATGTGACCAAGACAGGTGAAAATGTTCACTTGTCAGTGTGTTTATGACTTTTGAGTACTATTTCAGTACCTAATATTAATGTCAGAACAAAGATTGGCTATGAAATCACAAGAACTACTACAAATTGTAATTATCAGAACATAAAAATTATATAAATTAAAAAACATAAGAAAAAAAGGTATATCAGCAACACTTCTGCAAGTGGCAGGACTCCATGCTGCCGTCGGGTGAGCCTCCAGCACCAACTTCGCGGCCTTATATCTCGGAAAGTACTGACCCTAAATTGTTTTTTTTGGTCTTATTACACACAAAAAACTTTCCTCTAATTTAAACAAAAAATCAAAATATTCGGAGCACTGGGTGAGAAAACGTAGATCTACATTTGGACAGTTAAGGGATTAAACATGATTATTATTATTATTATATTCATGGGGAAGTGGAACAGAATTCTTCCTCCGTAAGAGTTGACTAAAATGCCGGGAGCAAGGGGCTAGTAACCCCTTCTCCTGTATATATTACTAAAATTAAAAAGAGAAACTTTTGTTTTTCTCTTTGGGCCACCCCGCCTTGGTGGGAAACGGCCGACTTGTTGAAAGAAGAAAGAAGATTCATGGGGAAGCGCTAAACCTGTAGGATTATACAGCGCCTGTGAGGATGGGGGGATGGAAGGTATTCAGGCTTAATTCAGGGAACTGGAGCACAGATCCAATTCCCTAGATCAAGAGCCCCTCACCAGCATCAAGGAACCTCCCTAGAGGGGTAAACAAACATGAGTCCTGGGAAGTAAATTTAGATGTAAGCTCACTTCTTGCAAGGTAATGACTGAATGAATGATGATGAATATTTTTTTTTTTTTGGGGGGGGGGGGTGAGTTCACCCTGTTATGGTGGGAGACATTTGTTGAGATTAAGAAGGTTAGTGACTGACAGCTATCAACATAAAGGCACCTTGTTTTGATACGTTAGCAAATAAACTGTAATTATCTACTTTGTGAGTTAATGGGTTGCTTATTGCTTTATTTCTTACCTGAGCTGGAAGATCAAAGAACATCTTGTGAAGATAATGCAGCTCTGTCAACTCTATTACTTCCTCATCTCCATGATCTACAAACCTTACTTCAACTGTGTGGCCTGAAAAAGATGCTTTAATTTAGTAGATTCCTAAAGACATAACAGTGCATTTTTAAAGCATTACCATATTTTAGCAGTCATCTTTCTCATTATAAACATGTATGAATTGTCTTAAGGTAAATTAAAGTAAAACTGGCATGTTTTTGGTTTTCAACTTAATGG
>WNWK01003223.1:0-175285 GCA_009830355.1 Cherax destructor | reverse complement strand
TAATCAGTTTAGTCTTAGGTGGGAATTACACCAAAAACCCTTTACTACGCTCGACTCTTTCCAATGATCTTATTTTAAGATTGTTTCTTACAGTCCCAAACCCATTCTTGTGGCCTAAAAGACAGACTGTCACTTATACTCAAAGATTTTTTTTACAGAAAGAGATTTTGCTTTCGAGTTAATAACATTCTCCACTCTGATATTGTTTAGGCCAAAATGTCCCAAATGGGGGGTTACCTAGTCCCATCAGGATCTTAATAACCATTAACGGATGTTACATCTCATCCCTGGTATCTAGTTTTACTTTTTCTATTTTTTTTTTGCTGTAAACAGACAATAAACTGGTGACAGCCAATATAGGGCGCTGTTGACAAAACTTCAGTGGACTACATCACATGGCTTTAAGTTCTCTGTATCCAAAGCTTAATACCTTTAATAAATTTTTTCCCCACCCCCAGAAACCACATCAAGAAACACTTCTACAAGATGATGATATGTCAGATACTAGAATATCTATGCGTATACCTGTCATTTACCCCCAAATCCAAGATGCTGAAACTTCAGAGTCTAGAAGAGGGCCCTCAGTTGTATTGCTGTCCCTGCGTAGAGACGGATTTAAAATTGGGGAGGATCTCTGTTCTGCCCCGGGTTAACGCAATTAACGTCAGCCCTGACAAACTAAAGGGCGTGGGCAAAAGGATATCAGGGCCTTTAGTCACCTGACAGAAAAAACCCCACCCCAAAGATTAACGACCAGATTATGTCCGAGAACCTCCACACACAACCAGCAAAGAGTAAGACGTTACATTCACAAGAATTACTTCCCAGGGTCACAGATACTGAGTGATCTACCAGGAGATATTGCACACTGAATAACACATGAACCGGTCTACGTACAAAACTGATAAATCCATCAGTACTGTGACGTCCAAGAACACCTGAACACGCCAACATCATGAAGACCACTGTAGGCAGAACACCGAGCCAGTTGAAGACAGAACACAGTGTCCAGCAAGTATCAGGCAGTGATGTACCTGTGAGCCCACCATGGCTCCAAAAGCCTCCTGAGCTGCGACCTTCCACCGCAAACAAGTCTACCTCATGAAGGGATACCTATACATAACTTACAAATATGCATGGAGACATCTTACCTGTATACAGTACTAGTGCTGGGCGATTCTGTATGCACCTTCCTCAACTTTCATGATTACTTAAACATGTAAGCCACACTTATCTTTTATCCCCCTTCACTTTTTCACACCTTGACCCATTTCCATCTTTCCCTGTCCTTCTTCCTCCCCCTCTTTACCAGGGCTCTGGGCATAATTCGTCCGTTCGTACATTTAGTCGTCGTGCCATTTCCTGCTTCCATTTAATCTCCGCAATCAGACTCTTGATATCTTTTAGCTTGTCTCATCTTGATATTTAGCTTATCCCCTACCTTTTCAGGTCCAGGTTATCTGTGTCTGCCGTTTTCTCGCCCTTCTGCTGCAGTGTACTGAGGGAGTTGGTTACATAGTTGTTTTTCAGAGAGCGTGATTCAGAGCTCTTCCATAAGATAGTATTTTCACAGCAGAGTTATTTGTAAGTATTTTGTAATCTGCAACACTGCCGTGTCTACCTTATTTACTGAAGTTTCAGACTCGCAGAATACATTACAAACAATCAGTGGCTCTGCTTTTTTACATCATACAGTACCATACTTTTAACAACGTTTATGTAGAAAAGAAATAGACTTTTACTGTCCCTGGACATTCTGATGTTTTAGATAATGAACTCGTAGAGTCTTCTGCACGTCCCGTGCCTCGGTTGGCAACGCACTCAACTCGCATAATGAGTAGTCCGTGGTTCGAGCCCCGGCATAGCACCTGGGTGTCAGTCTACTGTTGTCGGTCACATCCTGAGGGGTGGTAGTATACCTTAGATAGGCCTGGGCTTTGAGATGAACTGAGGTAGGATAACAGCTCTTAGCCTGTAAAATTGATTTGTGTAAAAAACCTCTTCCAGTCTTCCGCAAGAAACCTTAGAGGCCGCTGACAAGGTTGTTGCTCTAAATCAACAACCAACCAACGATTTTCAATGAAAGTAAAGTTGTGAGCCTGGCCATTTCCTTTTATCGCTGTAGGTTATGGGCTACCTACCTGGAGTCTACCTGGAGGTCGTTCCGAGAGTCAACACCCCCGTGGCCCAGTCTTTGACCACGCTTCCCAACCTATGGTACTCTAGCGGTCATGCAGATTATTTCTTGTACACATAGAGTTCACACATGGACATATCATGAAGCGAAGGCTATTTCCTCACTTTGAGGACTGTCAAATTTTGATGACAGTCAAACATCTATTAACTGACTGTCCTACTTGTGAAAAAAACATAAAGAGGTCGATTTCGATATTTCTTTCATTGCCCTGACGCTCTCACTCTATTCTAACTGCTCTGCTTTCCGACAGTCCATATTTAATGCTGGCTATGACTGAAAATGACATATTATAGCAATTATGCCTGTCTCGTTTCACACCTATGCTAATCCTTCACACTTCTACCCCATAACATAAGCACCTCGTTAGCATGCAGTTCTGAATGACTCACACAAGTTTAACTCATTTTTGTGAATACAGTAATTAAGAAAGTACTTGATATAATACGTACAGAGTTGACGTTTAAGCTAAATGTGTACGTGTTTTAGTCACGTTAAACTGGACAATCAGTAATGAAGTTTGACTAAGATTTGATCACGCACATGACACGGCACTGCTTGCTGAGTTACAGTCGATGACTGCTTCTGCTTCGGCTCCTGCGTTAGCACCTGGTCCTGCTCCTCTTCTACTTCCTGCGTTAGCGCCTGATCATTCTTCTCCTGATTCTGCCCATTCTTGCACCCCGTTCTCAGTAATTCTCAACTTAGTACTTGTTCATGATGGTAAGAAGCGTGCGAGGGTAAGAATCCAGTTGTCTCACTCCAGCACAAGGGGTGGTAGACGCTTGAGTCTCCGTCGGCTAATTGCGGTCCTGTCTCGTTTCAGTTAGACTGTCTTACACCGAAGGTTGAGAAGAGGAATGCTAAGTGGTACCCGCGAGACGTAGCAGCAGCGCGGGTGTTGCAGCTTCTTTCATACGTCAAGACAAGAATCTCAGTGGGTCTCCCACCAGGTCTTCGGAGTTCCCAGGGTCTAACAACTCGGCAAAACAGAAGCCTCGAGTTCACCAAGTCTGCAACCTGCCTCATACAAAGCTTGCGCCGGTTCTCGATAACAAAACGACAATAAACACAGGAATTCAGCAGTTGATTGCACTCGGGGTTTCATTCCTGGCAAAGAATCATCACAATGTGTTTAAAACAGAATGAATCAACTTTCTTGTGGCAACAAATCAGCAAATTTTCCGCTGTAGTGAAGATCATAATATCTTGGAAAGTCCCAAGATGAAGAAAACTTCTTTGAGGCAGTGAGAGACAACATCATTGTACACAGGAGAACCCAACAACGCCAAAGACTCTCTCAGCTAACTTTACACAGCACTCGCTTCACTAGTGGTTGATGCCAGAAGATCGTTTCGTTGCAACTTGATTAAAAGGACCTGTGTAAACAAAAACTTAAGTATACAGAAAAAGTCTCGATCTAGATCAATGATGTGTCATTAAAGGCTATTTTTGCATGCTTGTATCCGTGTCAACACAACTTGTCTGCGTTTCACATCATGCCACCTAACAAGGTGTACCAGGCGACAGTACCACACCCATATCCCTAGGGAAGGTGTACCATGGTAGTCAAGGGAAACTAGGGCTGAGTGTCCACTGATACACTCACTAGTCATAGGTGTGGAAAGGCCCTCTAACTGACCCAGGGTTGAGCCTTCATTACGTGAACGTAACGATGTTACGTTCACGTAACGTCTTTGTACAGATGTTTCAGTTTGAGGACGATAGACTAGGAGATGGCTGACAGACAAGGAAGTGACTGACATACAAGGAGGTGGCTGACAGGCAAGTAGGAGACTGACAGACAAGGAGGTGGCTGATGGACAAGGAGGTGACTGATGGACAAGGAGGTGGCTGATGGACAAGGAGGTGGCTGACAGGTAAAAGAGGTAGTTGATAGCCAAGAAGATAGCCAACAGTCAAGAAGGTGCCTATTAGGCAAGGTCATGGCTGACATACAAGGAGGTGGCTGAAAGACAAATGAGGTGGCTGACAGACAAGAAGATAACTGACAGGCAAGGAAATGGCTGACAGGGAAGGAGGTACCTATCATAGAAGGTCATGGCTGACAGGCAAGGAGGTGACTGACAAACAGATGCCTGATAAACAAGATGGCTGAAAGACAGGGAACTGATAAACAAGGAGGTGGCTGACCTAACCTAGCCTGATAAGCAAGGAGGTGGCTGACAAGCAGAGGGTAGCTGACAGACAAGGTGGCGGCTGACAGACAAGGTGGTGGCTGACAGACAAGGTGGGGGCTGACAGACAAGGTGGTGGCTGACAGACAAGGTGGTGGCTGACAGACAAGGTGGTGACTGACAGACAAGGTGGTGGCTGACAGACAAGGTGGTGGCTGACAGACAAGGTGGTGGCTGACAGACAAGGTGGCGGCTGACAGACAGGATGGCGGCTGACAGACAAAGGGGTGGCTGACAGTGGTGGCTGACAGACAAGGTGGTGGCTGACAGACAAGGTGGTGGCTGACAGACAAGGTGGTGGCTGACAGACAAGGTGGTGGCTGACAGACAAGGTGGTGGCTGACAGACAAGGTGGTGGCTGACAGACAAGGTGGTGGCTGACAGACAAGGTGGTGGCTGACAGACAAGGTGGTGGCTGACAGACAAGGTGGTGGCTGACAGACAAGGTGGTGGCTGACAGACATGGTGGCGTCTCTTACAGTAGCTATTTTTATTACTTTTAAATTTATAGAATTATAATAAAATTAAGCGCTAAACCCACATAGGTCATGCAGCTCTGCGCGACACTTAGGGTCGTGGGCGACAGTGGTAATGGTAGTGGGTTACATTGAGGAGGCAGTGAGGAGAGTCGTGGGAGGCAGTGAGGAGAGTCGTGGGCGTCAGTGAGGAGGGTCGTGGGCGGCAGCGAGCATGTTAGTGGTGGGCAGTGGGGTGGGTGGGTGGTGAGGATGTGCTGTGGGCGGCACCAACCCACACTCCACGGGATCTACTCGCCCACCCTCGCCAACAGCATTATTCTCAGCTGCTGTAATGGCTAACTTCCTTATAATTCATCAGGCTTTCTTACGTATGTTTTTGCTGAGGCTACCCGCATTATATATTATATAACCGCTTATTCTCCCTCTTCTTTTATTACGCGCGTAATTGCGTAATTATAGCGCTTAAATCATGCTCTTTCACAAGGTGTTCGTCATTACAGTTTTCCTGATATCGATCGCAGGTTTCTTTTTCCCCTCCCCGGAAAGAAACCTCGGCTATATTTCTTTGGGTATATATTATAGAGCTATCAAGTATCCCACAAAGAGCCGGATATTGCAAAAAAAAAAAAAAATCCCTCCGTGGAAGGATCTGAGGTCAACTTAGTGGCCATACCTGCCGCCGCGGTGCTGCCATCTAGGGCACAGGTGAGCAACTACCTAATGACCAAAACTTTGTGAGACGTATCCGTATTCTTGTCCCAGCTACAACTTGCCACAACCCTATGTGCCGATTGAAAACACCCCATACACACGTCATAACCTACAGATGTGTGCTTAAAAAATATTCATATACCATAAGTGACGCGTGGAGGATTGCGGTTTGCGTTCGAAACAACGGCGAAAATGGAAGAGGAAGCCAGAGCCGTGGAAGGCATTGGGAGGTTGTGTGTACATTGCGGGAGGGGCCGGGCTTGGCCAGGTGGGCGGGGCTACACAGCGGCTGCCATCTACTGCATTTACCGCCATCACATCCAATGCCTCATTTTTACTAGTGTCTCATTTCGTATTTTGAGGCTGGCATTATTCCGCCCACGGATTGACTAGGATAATGATGTAGACACAGCGTGGATACGATATGAAAGGGTATGAAGGATGAATGACCGGTCGTAGCTTTGCAAGGTTTCAGGCCAACCTAGCAAGGTCTCAAGCTAAACTACCAGGGGCTCAGACCAACCTGGCCAGGTCTCAGGTCAACCTAGCAAAGTCTTAGGCCAATTGGTAAGGCCTTAAGCCAACCTAGCAAGGTATCAGGAAAAGCTTGGAAGGTGGTCTCATGCTAACCTAGTAAGGCTTCAGACAAACCTAGCCAGGTCTCAAGCTAACCTAGCATGGTTTCAGGCTAACCTAGCAAGGTCCCAGATCAACTTAGCAAGTCATCAGACCAATCTAGCAAGTCATCAGATAAGCCTAGCAATTCATCAGACAAATCTAGCAAGCCATCAGGCCATTCTAGCAAGGTCTCAGACCAACCTAGCAAGGTTGGTTTGGAACCTAGCAAGATATCAGACCAAACTAACAATGTATCAGACCAACCTAGCAAGGTCTCAGACCATCCTAACAAGGTCTCAGACCAACTTAGCAAGATCTAATACCAACTTAGCAACTCATCAGACCAACCTAACAAGGTCTCAGGCCAACGTAGCTAGGTATCAGACTAACCTAGCAAGTTTTCAGACCAATTTTACACGATATAAGACCTACCTAGCAAAGACTCGTAATTTAATAAAAAACTAATCAGATATTCAGACAATAATAATAATAGTAATAAAATTGAAAATTATTTTCAAATAATAATAATAAACATATACAAAAAAAAACAGCAAATATAAAAGCAATAATAAAAGCATAAACAACAACAACATGAACACCAGGAACAAGAGCACCTTCAAGTACACCAAGAAGAACAAGGACAATGGCAGTAACTATGGCAACGACCATCGTAACACCCAACAAAAGTAGGCAGCAGCACCCACAACAGTGGGTCGATTCAATGAGCTGAGCACCAGCCTCTGTATTGCTACCTGCTGGAACCTTTGCTAAACCTTAGCTAGCTATCTGCCTCCTGTAACCTTTGCTAGCTACCTACCTCCAGTAACCTTTGCTAGCTATCTACCTCCTGTAACCTTTGCTAGCTATCTACCTCCTGTAACCTTTGCTGACTACCTGCCTCCTGTAACCTTTGCTAGCTATCTACCTCCTGTAACCTTTGCTAGCTATCTACCTCCTGTAACTTTTGCTAGCTACCTACCTCCAGTAACCTTTGCTAGCTATCTACCTCCTGTAACCTTTGCTAGCTATCTACCTCCTGTAACCTTTCCTAGCTATCTACCTCCTGTAACCTTTGCTGACTACCTGCCTCCTGTAACCTTTGCTAGCTATTTACCTGCAGTAACCTTTGCTAGCTATCTACCTCCTGTAACATTTGCTAGTTACTACCATTTGCTAGTAACCTTTGCTAGCTACCTCCAGCAACCTTTGCTAGCTACCTCCAGGAACCTTTCCTAGCTACCTCCAGTAACCTTTGCTAGCTACCTCCAGTAACCTTTGCTAGCTACCTCCAGTATCTTTGCTAGCTACCTCCAGTAACCTTTGCTAGCTACCTCCAGTAACCTTTGCTAGCTACCTACTTCCAGTAACATTTGCTAGCTACCTACATCCAGTAACATTTGCTAGCTACCAACATCCAGTAACCTTTGCTAGCTACCTCCAGTAACCTTTGCTAGCTACCTCCAGTAACCTTTGCTAGCTACCTCCAGTAACTTTTGCTAGCTATCTACATCCAGTAACCTTTGCTAGCTACCTACATCCAGTAACCTTTGCTAGCTACCTAACTGTAAGTTCACCTAGTGTGTTGCTGGAACTGCAACAAGTTTATTGCTGTAAGTTCACCTAGTGTGTTGCTGGAGGTGAAGTTGATCTTCCTCTAAACTTTATTTTTTTATAATCTGGCTATTATTTTATTGTCATTTTGTTGGGGAGGTGGGGCTGTTGGGGACGAGTTGTTGGGGAGGTGGGGTTGTTGGGAAGGTAGGGTTCATGGGGAGGTGGGGTTGTTGGGGAGGTGGGATTGTTGGGGAGGTGGAATTGTTGGGGAATTAGGGTTGTTTGGGAGGTGAGGTTGTTGGGAAGGTGGGGTTGTTGGGGAAAGACAAAGAAAGGTGGGGATATCGATATTTAAAGGGTATGAGAGTAATACTTGTTGGAAGGTAGGTAGTGATGGTAGTGAAGGGATGTTAGTGCTGGTGTTGAAGTAATGGTAGTGCTGGTGGTGAAGGGATGGTAGTGCTGGTGGTGAAGGGATGGTAGGTGGTACTGGTGGGTGGTGAAGGGATGGTAGTGCTGGTGGTGAAGGGATGGTAGTGCTGGTGGTGAAGGGATGGTAGTGCTGGTGGTGAAGTAATGGTAGTGCTGGTAGTGAAGGTATGGTAGGTGGTACTAGTGGTGAAGGGATGGTAGGTGGTGCTAGTGGTGAAGGGATGGTAGTGCTGGTGGTGAAGGGAAGGTAGGTAGTGCTGGTGGTGAAGGGATGGTAGTGCTGGTGGTGAAGGGATGGTAGTGCTGGTGGTGAAGGGAAGGTAGGTAGTGCTGGTAGTAAAGGGATGGTAGGTGGTGCTGGTGGTGAAGGGATGGTAGTGCTGGTGGTGAAGTGATGGTAGTGCTAGTGTGAAAGTATGGTAGGTGGTACTAGTGGTGAAGGGATGGTAGTGCTGGTGGTGAAGGGAAGGTAGGTAGTGCTGGTGGTGAAGGGATGGTAGTTGGTGCTGGTGGTGAAGGGATGGTAGTGCTGGTGGTGAAGGGATAGTAGGTGGTGCTAGTGGTGAAGGGATGGTAGTTCTGGTGGTGAAGCGATGGTATTTGGTGCTCGTGGTGAAGGGATCGTAGTGCTAGTGGTGAAGGGAAGGTATGTAGTGCTGGTGGTGAAGGAATGGTAGTGCTGGTGGTGAAGGGATGGTAGTGCTGGTGATGAAGGGATGGGAGTGCTGGTGGTGAAGGGATAGTAGGTGGTGCTGGTGGTGAAGGGATGGTAGGTTGTGCTGGTGGTGAAGGGAAGGTAGTTGGTGCTGGTGGTGAAGGGATGGTAGGTGGTGCTGGTGGTGAAGGGAAGGTAGGTGGTGCTGGTGTTGAAGGGATGGTAGTTCTGGTGGTGAAGGGAAGGTAGGTGGTGCTGGTAATGAAGGGAAGGTAGGTGGTGCTGGTTTTGAAGGGATGGTAGTGCTGGTGATGAAGGGAAGGTAGGTGGTGCTGGTGGTGAAGGGATGGTAGTTCTGGTGGTGAAGGGAATTTAGGTGGTGCTGGTGATGAAGGGAAGGTAGTACTGGTGGTGAAGAAAAGGTAGGTGGTGCTGGTTTTGAAGGGAAGGTAGTACTGGTGGTGAAGGGAAGGTAGGTGGTGCTGGTGGTGAAGGGAAGGTAGGTGGTGCTGGTGGTGAAGGGAAGGTAGGTGGTGCTGGTGGTGAAGAGAAGGTAGGTGGTGCTGGTGGTGAAAGGATAGTAGTGCTGGTGATGAAGGGAAGGTAGTGCTGGTGATGAAGGGAAAGTAGATGGTGCTGGTGGTGAAGGGATGGTAGGTGGTTCTGGTGGTGAAAATATAGTAGTGCTGGTGGTGAAGAGAAGGTAGGTGGTGAAGGGATGGTAGTGCTGGTGATGAAGGGAAAGTATGTGGTGCTGGTGGTGAAGGGATGGTAGTGCTGGTGATGAAGGGAAGGTATGTGGTGCTGGTGGTGAAGGGAAGATAGGTGGTGCGGGTGGTGAAGGGATGGTAGTGCTGGTGATGAAAGGAAGGTAGGTGGTGCTGGTGGTGAAGGAATGGTAGTGCTGGTGATTAAGGAAAGGTAGTGCTGGTGATGAAGGGAAAGTAGATGGTGCTCTTGGTGAAGGGATGGTAGGGGGTTCTGGTGGTGAAGGGAAGGTAGGTGCTGGTGATGAAAAGATAGTAGTGCTGGTGGTGAAGGGATGGTAGTGCTGGTGGTGAAGGGATGGTAGTGCTGGTGGTGAAGGGATGGTAGTGCTGGTGGTGAATGGATGGTAGTGCTGGTGGTGAAGGGATGGTAGGTGGTGCTGGTAGTGAAGGGATGGTAGGTGATGCTCATGGTGAAGGGATGGTAGGTGGTGCTGATGGTGAAGGGATGGTGGGTGGTGCTGGTGGTGAAGTGATGGTAGGTTGGACTGATGGTGAAGGGATGGTAGGTGGTGCTGGTGGTGAAGGGATGGTAGGTGGTGCTGGTGGTGAAGGATGGTAGGTGGTGCTGATGGTGAAGGGATGGTAGGTGGTGCTGGTGGTGAAGGGATGGTAGGTGGTGCTGGTTGTGAAGGGATGGTAGGTGGTGCTGATGGTGAAGGGATGGTAGGTGGTGCTGGTGGTGAAGGGATGGTAGGTGGTGCTGGTGGTGAAGGGATGGTAGGTGGTGCTGGTTGTGAAGGGATGGTAGGTGGTGCTGATGGTGAAGGGATGGTAGGTGGTGCTGGTGGTGAAGGGAGGTGCCTAGTAGATGCAAGTGACAAGCTGTTGAATCAAGGAAGTGGACCAACCCTCCCCTTCCATTATCCAGCCGCTGTTTTATCCCCTACGGGTTTAGCACTTTCCCACAAATAAAGTTCCAACAACATTCTCAGTTCCTGTGGTAATTCCTCTGAAAATTCCTGTGATAATTCCTGTAATAATTCCTGTAACAATTCCTTTGATAGTTCCTGTAATAATTCCTGTAATAATTCCTGTGATAATTCCTGTAATAATTCCTGTAATAATTCCTGTTATAAGTTCTGTGATAATTGCTCTAATAATTCCTCTGGTAATTTCAGTGATAATTTCTTTAATAATTACTGTGATTATTCCCGTGATAATTTCTCTGGTATTTCCACTGATGAATAAGAGATAATTCCTGTGATAATTCTTGTCGAGAGTCTTGTGGTAATTGCTGTATTACCTCATGTGACAATTCATGTGATAATTCAGGCCATAACGTCCTCACTATATTTATGTTTCCCGTTAATTAGTTTGTTATTATAATCATAATAACCACTAATAATCTTGTACTCTACAGGGAAATGTTTGGAAGCTCAGCTGAGATAATTTTATGAACACTGATATAGTGTAACAGATGTGTGGCAAGTGTTTTACTGGTGTGTGGCTGGTGTGCAGCAGGTGTGTTACTGGTGTGTGGCTGGTGTGTTACTCGTGTGTGGCTGGTGTGTGGCAAATGTGTGTGGCAGGTGTGCAGCAGGTGTGTTACTGGTGTGTAGCTGGTGTCTGGCATGTAGTTAACTGGAATATGGCAGGTGTGTGGCAGGTGTACTCACAAAGGCTGGCTGGGTTCCTCACTGTCGTTGGATTCACTTCGTAATAGTTATTATTATATTGTTAGACGACGCTCTCATCTTATCTTCAGTACATTTATTTTTATTTTTAATATTTCCTCGTGTTTTTTAACTCTCTTTTATTATAATGAAATATAACTATAGTAGGCACCACACACACACACACACACACAGTAGCGGCCAGTGAAGAGGCGGGGCCAGGAGCTGTGAATCGACCCCTGCAACCACAACTAGGTGAGTACACGCACACGCACACGAACACACACACACATTTAAAATTAAATCCTTTCTAAGGATTTAAATTTTCTCTTATACGTTTAAAGATATAGTTTTTCATTTATGATAATGTAAAAATTAATAATTTTGTACCAAAAGAACCTTAGAAAACTTACCTAACCTTATTATAACAAGCGCAATTTAATTTAGCCTAATCCAACTAAAAATATTTTAGATACGTTTACAATAATTTAATAATAAACTAGCAAGGGGGCAGGCCTTCATATTTGCGGGCCTTCATATTTGCTGGCGGCTTCAACCCCTTCAGCTTCAGAGTTTTGCAAGTAGGTGTACGCCAATGTGGCGGCACAGGTGTAGTCCCAGGCAATTTGCTTACCATCCTTCCAGGGTAGCATAGTGGCTCCATCAGGACGCTTTTGACTTCCGTCAGACCTCTGTACTTGGGGTTCCCGTTGAGCTGGGCAAAGGGCTGTGGCGAGGCTTCTCTTTATGATGTCGTTGACCTCCTCATGTCTAGCATATTTTCCTTCTGATGTGTGACACACGAGACCATGAAGTCCGAATTGATCAGCCGTCGCCCTACCGCAAATACACCAATGTTCGGTGAGTATGGGGGCGGCTAGGCGAAGAGCACCACCAGTCTGAATGGCCTTTGGGCCGAGTCGAGTGCCCAGGGAGGAATTGGGAACATCTAAAAGGAAATCTCCTGAATGTTGTGCCTTCACCCCTAGGAGACGAGCTTTGTCCTTTCCTGAAGCGTTGGTGAGCATTGTGTTGGCGATTTTTTCCATGATTGGTTTGTCCCAATGGGACTGTTTGTGCTCTTTGGAAGGAGCTGGTCTACTGGAGTCTGAAAGGGTGTCCCACCGCACAGCTGCTTCAGTGAACCTGGAGTCTTGAGCTCCTACTGCACCTCTCAAACGTCCGGGTACAATCTCCTTGACTAGTCCACTAGAAGCCAGACAAGAGGACAGAAATGCAGGTAAAGCTACCTACGTTGCCTTGCACACCCCTATACCTCCCAAGCCATGCTTAAGCCATGCGTGCCGTAAGAGGCGACTAAAATACCGGGAGCAAGGAGCTAGTAACCCCTTCTCCTGTATGCATTACTAATGTTAAAAAGAGAAACTTTCGATTTTATTTTTAGGTCACCCTGCCTCGGTGGAATATGGCCGGTTAGTATATATATATATATATATATATATATATATATATATATATATATATATATATATATATATATATATATATATATATATATATAATCGCATGACCGTCACCGCTGTACAACATTTGGGATGTCCTCTCGATGTTATCAACAGTGGAAGAGACTGTGTAGATTACGAGAGACAACGCAACTCAACTAAACGTCATGTATACCAGTGTTATCTTCGCCAAGTCAGGTAATAAACCTCTGATAATGTTATCAAAATTATGTCTCCTACAGCTGATCAAATTAAGGGAGGTTGAATTTGACAGCCTCGTGTAGGGTGGTTGAGT
This sequence comes from Cherax destructor, assembly GCA_009830355.1. NCBI lineage: Eukaryota > Metazoa > Arthropoda > Malacostraca > Decapoda > Parastacidae > Cherax > Cherax destructor. The sequence goes on along the minus strand of WNWK01003223.1, from coordinate 162,303 downwards.
CCTGACCGCCGCCTCCCTTCCTGGAATGCCCTCTTGACTCCTTTGCAAATTATTTCACATCGGAATGATCAGGTCATTTACAATTGTTCTTTATAGTCAAGTGTCTGAAGAGCGTGTTTTGTGTGCTGCCACGTTGGTATTATGAGTTTAGTGTCGCAGGATTATGACAATAAGCTCTGGTGGTTGTGTTCCAAGTCCTGGCCGACGCGGGAGTTCTCAAAGTTGAAGAGATTTCTAAACACATTTTCGAGTGTGTTATTTCTGCTGGGAATTTTTGCTAAGAAAAAGCCGCATAACCGATAGTCATTGCCCCTCGCGCTGAGTTACAAGCACTTCCAAACTAGCCCATAATTAAAATAAACCTCCAAAATGTGAAAATTGTGCTCCTTCAGACACGCTTGAAGATGGTCCTCTGCTCCTCAGTCTATTACCCGGCGCCCTATGATACAACTGCAGGAGGTCGCACAATGGCGCTCTTCCACCCTTCCCTGCCAGCCTTCTTGACCTAATGGCTGCTAGGCTTCCCTTACTGACGGGAGGATAAAACATCGTTCTGGTAAACTAACCCGGTTTACTGGAGACACGGGTCACTTCCCAGGTATCTCAGATACATTCTGGAGATTTTCTAAAATTTATATCGAAAAGAGAAACTAGATATGAAAAATTGTTATAGAAGTTTGTGCGCGTCAGGAAGGTCGAGAGTTGTGTGTGTGTGGCTGGCGGGTTAGGACCGAGACTCTCCACAGGTGAACGCGGGAGGCCAGACTCTCTGGGTCCACACAACATCCCTATATCGAAATCCTGTAATTCCATCATGGTTCCTGCTGCGTTGGGTTTTCAATATTTTTCAGGAATTTAGAAACAGCTGAGGAGAAGCCGTTCTGTTAATTTGGCCGAGGTTACCGTAAATTAGGTTGGAGCAAGAGAAAGTAAGAGAGGATAGAAGTTTTCCCCCACACTCTATTTTTATTCCTGAACTTGCAACAAACTTATTATTGCGGCAAAGTTGTAATGCCCTGTGGGTGGATCTCCTCCCCGGCCTCAGGCGGGACGGCCAGAATATTTTGAAGCGATATACACGAGAAGTAACTATCTCCAAGGTTCACGCTGGACGAGCAAAATATTTGAAACGATATACACAAGGAGAGGTAAATATCAGACGGCTGCCATCAGCCTGGACATGCAGAAAGGCACCCCAGGAGACCTATTGCCACAGGTGACACCTCCCGTACCAACAACTTTATGACTACAACTCCTTCTTGAGTGAGCACAAACTGACTCCGGCAACCGCTGGGATTGTATTATACATGAACATGTGTAAACGCATATTGCGTGGAGTTGCATACCCCAACATATGTTTATGTGCTGTGGCAATAAACTTGCCAGTAAGAATCGTGGATTTCTTTTTATAACAACGATTTATAATTCCGAGTTGCAATGAGAATTTCAAGTTTGATTCATTAGAAACGATGAAGTACTAGACTGCAGGAAGTCCAGTGCTTAGTTGGTGGTGCAGCCTGAGGGTGGCGACGGTGGTGCGTCTGTGTGTGTAGGAGTGTTGGTGGTGCAGCCTGAGGGTGGCGACGGTGGTGCGTCTGTGTGTGTAGGAGTGTTGGTGGTGCAGCCTGAGGGTGGCGACGGTGGTGCGTCTGTGTGTGTAGGAGTGTTGGTGGTGCAGCCTGAGGGTGGCGACGGTGGTGCGTCTGTGTGTGTAGGAGTGGGTGGTGCAGCCTGAGGTGCGACGGTGGTGCGTCGTGTGTAGGTGTTGGTGGTGCAGCCTGAGGTGGCGACGGTGGTGCGTCTGTGTGGTAGGAGTGTTGGTGGTGCAGCCTGAGGGTGGCGACAGTGTGCGTCTGTGTGTAGGAGTGTTGGTGGTGCAGCCTGAGGTGACGACGTGGTGCGTCTGTGTGTAAGTGTTGGTGGTGCAGCCTGAGGGTGACGACGGTGGTGCGTCTGTGTGTGTAAGTGTTGGTGGTCAGCCTAGGTGGCGACGTGGTGCGTCGGTGAATGTTGGTGGTCAGCCTGAGGTCGAGGTGGTGCGTCTGTGTGTGAGGAGTGTTGGTTCACCTAGTCACGTGTGCTCTGTGTGTAGGAGTGTTGGGTTGCACTGGGTACTGACTGTTGGTGAGGGAAAGAAGCAGGACAAATACCAATTTTAAAAGACCCAGCACTAGAAAGAATCACAAATGCTGGCAAGCTCATGAGATCACTCAAGACCCAGGCAAACAGAAAAACCAGCTAGACCCAGGCAGCTAGAGCACCATAACAGTTCCCAGAGCAATCAGCAACAGACCATCAGATACAGCACAACAGCACCAGACACAAGCAACAACAGACCACCAGACACAAGCAACAACAGACCACCAGACACAAGCAACAACAGACCACCAGACGCAAGCAGCAACAGACCACTAGACCAAAGCAGCATTTTTCTGAATTCCATTTGACATCTCATTTCAAATCTGAGATATTTTTACTAAATTAAATAACTTGTTAAGTATGTAATGCAGAAAAAAAATTAAGTTTACTGACCGTGTTTCAGGCGATTCTCCCTTCCCGAGTCTTGGTAGCTGAGTGGAGGGCACCAGTGTGTCACGATCCTGCCTTAAATAATATAACTAAAACTGCACGGGATATTCAAGAGTGGGACTCACCTTATAACTGTATAACGGCAGTATTTTGCATGTTAAGAGAAACGGTAGAAAAATATTCTCTTGACGTGGGTTTTAGTTATACGATGACCTCAGCTGCACTTGCGGTCATTTGACTGAGGCCTTCTGCTAAGCTTATCAGTTCATCATCACCCCCCCCCCCACAAAATCAAGTCGTAAGAAATCTCAGTATTCCCACGCCAAAGGACGTCATATTCATCCTAAGATGGAATGCAAATATACTTGGGAAAACACGATTTTCTGACAATAATATTCGAATCTTCTCAATAAACTGAGTTTTTTTATGCTGCGGATCATTGTTTACTTCTCTTTAAATTATTGAGCACTTGCATTCCATGTTTTTTTCTAATTCTTTGTTTTCATTATTTTGTTTGTATTATTTTCAAAATATTAAGACTTATTTGTCCGCTTGGCTAAGTTGTCCAGGTTAGTTTCCAATATTTAATATTTAAGATTTCTATCTTTCCTCCCCAGTTTTGTCACTGTTAAATTATCGTTCAGCTTAACCCGTTATCGATGACGTTGATGTACCGTACATCAAGAACAGAACCGGTCGCAAGACTTACCACAGTGGCACGCCACTAGTGTCTAGCCAGTGTAATTCGCATCGTTTAACGACAACTCAACGTTTACTCTCAGACAACCAGTTTCCAGCTCAACATAATACACATTCTTAATTAATGATTATCCTATAAATTTTCATCTATTTCAAACCGACTTAGGTTTTTTTTATGAGTTTTCCAGCTACGGAAGTGCAATTAAGTGGTGGGTTGTTACAGAGATTATTTTGTTTTATCTTCTTAATGATCGTTGTGACGATTGTAAGTAAGTTATTACAAAAAAAACTTTATTACACACAAAAAAAACCAATGTTGATAAAAAGAAGAACTTATTTCATATATCTATTTTTAAGTGTTTATGATCCACAGAAATGTGGATCATTCACTGCAAAGGACAGTGGAAGGTCGATCCTTCTTCCACTGATCGTTAGACCGAGACACTGCTCTGACACCCAGACTTTCCCCAGTGTTTACCAGGAAACACATAATTAATACAGGTGGCGGGGAGGCCATCAGGAGACAAGAGCGGCCACTCCGGGACGTCGGATAATTCCCAGCACGACAAATGCAACTCTGCAGGCCAGCAGCCACTCGCCCTGGCACCAGTTGTGTGGTGACAACCACCACGTGAACTTGTGTTTCAGTGTTGCTGCTGCACAGGTAGTGTCTTGCTAGCTTTACCTGTTCCTCACACTCATAACAGCCACTCACAAAATACGTAACACACTCTCATAACAGGCACTCAAAATTGCTAATGACAACAACCACTCATTACAGGCACTTACAATAGTCGCTCAGTCTTCGTAGTACAGATACTACTGGTGTTGCTGCTGGTGCCGCTACAGGTGTGTACCTGCCCCTCCACAGTGAGAATTCCTTTAGTGTTACCGTTGTTGCTGCTAGTGCCGGTGATGGTGCCGCTGCTGCTGTTGTTGTGGCCCCAGACTCTCCACAGCAAAGAAGAATCCTTGTAGTTCTGCTACTGTTGGAGCCACTGCTGTTGTTGTGGCAACAACTGCTGCCACAACAACGGCAGTGGCAATAACTGCAACACCTGTGCAGTGGCAATAACTGCAACACCAGTGGCAGTGGCAATAACTGCAACAAAAGTGGCAGTGGCAATAACTGCAACACCTGCACCGTTGGCGCAGGTGCTGCAGTTATTGTTGTGGCCCTGAACATCCCAACATAGCACTATCCGTGATGTGCTGCCGCAGGATTGGTGCTGCTGCTGCTACTATTATTGTGATACCGACCGCAGTCCAGCGTGCTCAAGTTACAGCTCATATTATTTTCTAGATCTACTTCCTTGTATTATCTCCTCTACTCTACGACTAGTCGTATGACTGACTTAACAATCTTGTGATATCTCCTCTACTCTACGATCAGTCGAATGTCTCTCTGACTAAGCATCTACGACAAATACTTAAGCTGGTATCCACACTATCTTTCGATTGTATGTAGCATAGAAGGGAGGGGATAGATTTGTAGATGTAGAGGGAGAGATAGGGAGAGGGGAAGTGTCTACCTGGAGGGTATTCCGGGAATCAAGGTCCCCGCGGCCCGGTCCATGACCAGGCCTCCAGGTGGATCAGGGCCTGATCAACTAGGCTGTTACTGCTGGCCGCACGTAGTCAGCATACGAACCACAGCCCGGTTGATCCGGTACTGACTTTAGGTATCTGTCCAGCTCCCTCTTGAAGGTAGCCAGGGATCTATTGGTAATTCCCCTTATGCCTAGTGGGAGGCTGTTGAACAGTCTTGGGTCCCGGACACTTACTGCGTTTTCTCTTAGTGTATTAATGGCGCCCCTGCTTTTCATTGGGGGTACGTTGCACCGCCTGCCAAGTCTTTTCTTTTGTAGGGAGTGATTTCTGTGTGTAGATTAGGGACCAGTCCCTCTAGAATTTTCCAGGTGTAGATTATGATGTATCTCTCTCGCCTGCGCTCCAATGAGTACAAGTCAAGTGTTTCCCAGCGTTCCCAGTAGTTAAAGTGTTTGACGGAACTTATACGTGCAGTAAAGGTTCTCTGTACATTCTCTAGATCTGCGATTTCACCTGCCTTGAATGGACAAGATCCATTCCACTTCCTTTTTCTCTTCCCTTCCTCTTCCTCCTCCTCTTCCCCTTTCCAATCCCCATCCCCTTATCGCAAACCTTCCTGTTTCCTCTTGTTTCCACCTCCACACCTGTCTCACCCCCTCCTTCCAATCCTCTTCCAACGTCCCCCATGCAATCGATGGGCACCAGATGACGGGCCAGAAGGAGTAGAAGAGCCTACTTATGTAACAGTGGAAGAGGAGGAGGAAAAGGTATGAAAAGAGGAAGAGGAGAAAAGGGAAGGGGGACAGTAGGAGGTGGAAATGGGGGGGGGAGGAGAAAGAGGAAGAAGAAAAAGAGGAAAGGGAGGATAGGGGGAATAAGAGGAAGAGGAGAAAGGAGGAAACATATAAGAGAACATAAGAAAGGAGGAACACTAAAGAAGGCTATTGGCCCATACAAGGCAGGTCCATATCCAACCTAAATTTGAAACTACCCAAGGTTTTAGCTTCAATAACCCTACTAGGTAGACTGTTCCACTCATCAACTACCCTATTTCCAAACCAGTACTTTCCTATATCCTTTCTAAATCTAAATTGATCTAATTTGAATCCATTATTGCGGGTTCTCTCTTGGAGGGATATCCTCAAGACCTTATTTATATCTCCTTTGTTTAATACCCATCTTCCACTTATACACTTCGGTCGTGTCTTCCCTCATTCTTCGTCTCACAAGTGAATGTAGTTTAAGGGTCTTCAATCTTTCTTCATACGGAAGATTTCTAATGCAATGTATTAATTTAGTCATTCTACGCTGATTGTTTTCTAACGAATTTATATCCATTCTGTAATATGGAGACCAGAACTGAGCTGCGCAATCTAGTTGAGGCCTTACTAATGATGTATAAAGCTGTAATATAACCTCTGGACTTCTGTTGCTTACACTTCTTGATATAAATCCCAGTAATCTATTTGCCTTATTTCGCACGCGTATGTACTGCTGTCTTGGTTTAAGGTTGCTGCTTACCATAACCCCCAAGTTCTTTTCGCAATCTGTATGGCAAGTTCTACATTATTTAACTTATAAGTGCTTGGGTTATGGACACTCACGAGCTTCAGAACCTTGCATTTATCTACATTGAACTGCATCTGCCACTTTTCTGACCAGGAATTGAGTTTGTCTAAATCTTCCTGAAGTTCCCTGACATCTACGTTTGAATCATTTATCCTACTTATCTTCGTGTCATCGGCGAATTTGCTCATATCACTAGTAATTCTCTCGTCAAGGTCATTGATATATATTATAAACAACAACGGGCTTAAAACTGATCCCTGTGGAACACCACTTGTTACAGATCCCCACTCGGATCCCTTGGTCCCTATCTAAGTTTGGGGGACGGTATATCAAGCCTAAAATAAATTTTTCGTGCCCCTCTGAAAATTATACCCAGACACAGTTTTGTTCACAATATTACAGAAGGGATATAAATGCACTGGAAAACGTACAAAGGAGAATGACAAAGTTGATCCCATGTATCAGAAATCTTCCCTATGAGTATAGACTGAGGGCCCTGAATCTGCACTCTCTAGAAAAGCGTAGAATTAGGGGGGATATGATTGAGGTGTATAAATGGAAAACAGGAATTAATAAAGGGGATGTAAATAACGTGCTAAAAATATCTAGCATAGACAGGACTCGCAGCAATGGTTTTAAGCTGGAAAAATTCAGATTCAGGAAGGATATAGGAAAGCACTGGTTTGGTAATAGAGTTGCGGATGTGGGAATAAACTCCCGAGTACCGTCATAGAAGCTAAGACGTTGTGTAGTTTTAAAAATACGTTGGATAAATACATGAGTGGGTGTGGGTGGGTGTGAGTTGGACCTGACTAGCTTGTGCTACTAGGTCAGATGCCGTGCTCCTCCCTTAAGTGAATGTGACTGACCTGACTAGGTTAAGGCATTGGCTTAAGCCGGTGGGAGAATTGGACATGCCTCGCATGGGCCAGTAGGCCTGCTTCAGTGTTCCTTCTTTCTTATGTTCTTATGTATGTGTTATTTCAGACTTTATACCCGTTTTTATGCAACAGTTCAAGCGATCTCGGACATACAATGCCACCCCACCCCCCTTCCCGATACTTCTGTCTACTTGAAACAAATTAAAACCCTGAATGTGACATTCAGCAGGCATGTCCCGATTTTTCGTATTAAACCACATCTCAGTTATGGCAAATACATCAATGTTACCTGCACTTGCAACTAATCTCAACTCATCCATCTTATTCCTAGCACTACGACTGTTAGTATAATATAAACTTAGAGACCCTCCTTTTTCTTTTCCCTTCCTACTCATTTCTGATTTTCCACTATATCTATTACTGTCCATGTCACATAGTGCCACTCTCTTTCCAATATCCACCACATTCTGCCTTTTACTGGTTTTCCTAAAACTCACAATATTACTACACTGGGACTTCACTGTTTTCCCCCAAAAACCCATACCACTAACTTTTTCTAGTTTAAAGCCCTAACAGCTCCCTCCACCGCACTGACCAGTGCCCCCACCCCGGACCTAGATAAGTGAACCCCTTCCCTGGCATACATGTCATTTCTGCCAAAGAATAGGTCCCAGTTGTCAATGAATGTTACTGCATTTTCCTTACAGTATTTGTCCAGCCAGCAATTGACACCAGTTGCCTTGGACAGCCATTCATTTCCAACTCCTCTCCTTGGCAACATACCACATATCACAGGGTTCCCTCTCTTCTTAATTGTGTCTATTGCTGACCTATACCTGCTAATCAGGTCCTCACTCCTACGCCTGCCAACATCGTTGCCTCCAGCACTGAGACAGATAATAGGATTGCTCCCATTACCTCTCATGATGTCCAGATGGCTAACAATATCCTTCATCCCAGCCCCAGGAAAACACACCCTCTGCCTTCTCTTCCTATCCCTAAACATAAACTTAATCTGACTGTCCCCAACTAAAACAATGTTCATACCTCGACTGGTGTGCATGACGTTCTTGACGGACTTAGTAGAGATGGTCTTAAGATAGTCGTCGCTGGGATGTCTTCACTGGCTGGCTTCACTGTGTCGTTAACAATTGTCGTTGTTGGAGGATCATGGATGGTCAATTCACATTCGTCTGATAACAAGGAAAAAGAGTTGCTGGTTTTCACAGCAGTCTCCTGGACCTTCAACTTGATCTTCGTCCTTCAGTTCCGACTAGCATCCATTCGTTGGTCCGATCATCGGCGACATTGTTCCGGGGATAATCCTTGCACATACCCTTTAGTTGAATTTCTCTTCTTGCTTCCGTTAATTCTGCCTTAAGCTGAAGATATAGCTGTTCGTAGTCGAGGGAAGCCATCATCATAATCTCAGGTGAGCCATCATCACAATCTCAGGTGAGCCATCATCACAATCTCAGGTGAGCCATCATCACAATCTCAGGTGAGCCATCATCACAATCTCAGGTGAGCCATCATCACAATCTCAGGTGAGCCATCATCACAATTTCAGGTGAGCCATCATCACAATCTCAGGTGAGCCATCATCACAATCTCAGGTGAGTCATCATCACAATCTCAGGTGAGTCATCATCACAGTCTCAGGTGAGTCATCATCACAGTCTCAGGTGAGTCATCATCACAGTCTCAGGTGAGTCATCATCACAATCTCAGGTGAGCCATCATCACAATCTCAGGTGAGTCATCATCACAATCTCAGGTGAGCCATCATCACAATCTCAGGTGAGCCATCATCACAATCTCAGGTGAGCCATCATCACAATCTCAGGTGAGCCATCATCACAATCTCAGGTGAGCCATCATTACAATCTCAGGTGAGCCATCATCACAATCTCAGGTGAGCCATCATCACAATCTCAGGTGAGCCATCATTACAATCTCAGGTGAGCCATCATCACAATCTCAGGTGAGCCATCATCACAATCTCAGAACTAAAGTATATTGATCAATCAGAAGCCTTGAACTTGTTTATACTATAGGTGTGATGGAGGGGGGTTGAGTTAAGGTTAGAAATTGAGAGTTGGAGGTAGAGGGAGGATGAGGGGATACATAGAGTGAGAAACGAGAGATAAAAAGGAGGGAGATATGAGGGAAGAAGAGACGCAGGTTACATAGTTAGTTTTTAAGCTTCATCTAAATTTATGGAGAAATATATTATGCTTCCGTATTTGCTTGTGAGTGTACTTACCAGTTGTGTGTGTGTGTGTGTGTGTGTGTGTGTGTGTGTGTGTGTGTGTGTGTGTGTGTGTGTGTGTGTGTGTCGTCATAATAAGCCGAACTCCCTAAAAAACTGGACTTTAAAAAAAAATGTTTTTACAGATTGATAGGTATATTTTTTTAATTGACAATGATAAATATTTTTTTTATTTTTTGACTAAACTTAACTTAGGAACCTCACCTAACCTAACTTAATCTAACGTAATTTTTTTTAAATAATTTTTTTAAATATTACGTAAAATCTGCGATACATATTTTTTAATTTAAGTTGAGATTGATTTTTATAGGTTTAGGGAAAAAAAATCACTCTGCTTATTCGGTAGAAAACGTCCTTGCCATTTAGGCCCAATTCGCCGGTTTGGCTTACTCGGCACGGCACCCGCACACGCACGCATATATATATATTTACTTTTTCAACACGTCGGCCGTCTCCCACCGAGGCAGGGTGACCCAAAAAAAGAAAAGAAACACTTCACCATCATTTAAACATCGAGAAACCTAGGTTTCTGAAGACCATCAGTTGTATGACAACTCTTCTCATCAGGTTGTGGTGTCACAAGCAACACACAGATGACTCATAATAATGTATGTGATGAAATTCTTATTACTATGGAACAGTCAATCAACCTTTAGCCGTCATGTTCTTAATGTGAGATCATCTCTACATCTACAGGTATATACTGGGTTAGTAAAATTTACTAAATCAATAAATCTATTTCGAATCTTTTACTAGATAAGATTCAAGAGGCTGAATGTCGGCTCACACGTGTAAGTGTAGACGAATAAGTATGTGTAAATAACAGCCTTTAATAAACATTGAGAGAAACATGTTAAAGTTATGAAGATCAGTTATTTCTAACTGGATTTGTAGTTAATTAAGTGTTCTTAAGTGCTTCAGAAAAGTGAATGTTGAATAATTAACTACAAGACTCAGTAATACTGTGCTCTCTCGTTATGAATATTAAAAAAGGCAGTGCAGAATACAGTTTACAAGACACTTGTCAGAACAACTGTTCTATCAGTCTTTGTTCTCCTTGACGATGTGTGAAAATGTGTTCTACACTCACAGTTATTTAGCAAAATATTATCATATAATAAAAGGGGAAAAATGGAGTTAAACTCCAACATTTGAGGGGAACGTTGAGAACTGTGAACCCCAACACAACATTTCCTCAGAGAGGAACTTAACTTGTCAAATGCAGCAACCTCATGGAGTCCTGCCCACATATGATATTAGAACACAAGTGCTTAAATATCAATATATACGAGCAGATGTAATTACCGAGGAGGACACACAGAAATCTGCGCCTAGTAAATACACCCGCCCGGGTAGGCTAGAAACATAGTCCAGCCAGAAGAGAACTCCTCTACCTGGACCACCATGGAGAAGCCACCTCTTGTTTTTTTTTATATTCGTCTATTTAAATTTCATAGTTTCTTATGTTCTTATTTGAGTTTTTCTGCATTTTCATTTGTATAAAAGTGTAATCGCTGTATTTCTCTATGTGTAACTGCCTTATCTGTGTATCAGTTTCTGGTGTTATTTTGTTAAACATTGTGATCTTCGTATCATCAGTGTTATTATGTATAAACATAACATTTATATCTCTGATACTGCTATACATAGCAGCGTTTTCTTTGTATCATTGATATTACTATATATAAAAGCGTGATATTTGCTTTTCTAATTTTACTAAGTTGTAAAATATTGTGATCCAACACTCTAGTGTTATTATGAACAAGTGTAACATTTATACCTCTGGTATTACTACATATAAGCCAGTGATCTTTGTATCTCTGATAGCACTTTGTATCTTCTGATAGTCATGGTAAATGTTATCTCTACATCCATTTCTTTATTCAACAGTTTCTCGCATAATTACTTTACAGATTATAATTACAGGATTTTGTAGACAGAAATTTAAATTGTTTGCCAGGTATTGTGTTGAATCCACTTTTCACTAACAACTTTTCCAGTATTGTTACATCACTTATCAGGGCAGCAGCCTTATACTAAATCACCTATCCTGACACTTTTTTTTTTTTATCTTTGGGACACTGTGTACCATGTACAAATGTACCCTCTTGTAGTGTGTGTGTGTGTGTGTGTGTGCTTTCAATTAACAAAGGTGAGTCTCGTCTCTCTCAATATCTTCACCTCTCACTTCCTACATCAATCCTTCCTCAAATTCTTGTGTCCAGGAAGTCGTCCGTCTGTGTATTGGGTGTCTCGCCTTCCCCACTTCTCGGAGGTCCCAGGCGACCGTGTTGGACTGGAATCATGATCTTTCTAACTACGGTCGAGACTTTCCTGTTGAAGGAATTACAGGAGACAGAGAAATCTGTGTCCTGTAATTACACCCTCCAAGACAGCCATGAACGTTGTTCAATGAAAGTTTTAGTCCTACTTATGTCACAGTATGTATCTATAATAATGTATATTTTTTTTCTAATATGTAGCAGAATAAGCGTATGTGTGAACGTTGCATTGTGTGTAAATGTCTGCCCGATTCATAATCTAATTGTCCAACTCAGTGAAAAATACAATAAATATTATTGCTTTTGTCACTCGTCTTTTGTGACTGCAAAACATGCACAGGTTCACGAATAAGCACACACAAAAAAAACTTTCCTGGATGAGAACAAGAGCTAGCTACTCTGGCGACGCGATCAACCTGGCCAGTACGACTCTGCTGTGTCGCTGCTACAACCTGGCCAGTACGACTCTGCTGTGTCGCTGCTACAACCTGGCCAGTACGACTCTGCTGTTAATATCTCCCACACTATGTTGTGATGAACTGTGATGTAGGGATATAGTCATTTATCGCAAAATTAATTAGGACACAATAGTGTAAAATAGCGTAAGGTTCTGCAAGGCAGAGGGACTGATTACCTCTTATTTTACAACTCCTTCAAATTACCTCTCTATTACAATACTGATAAACCCGCTGATTAGCGAAATACCTTCAAACAAAGATGCCCAAGTATTGCATAAGAGTTTGATGTCTCATCATGTCTGTACTGTACAGTTGATCAATATTGCAATGCATGATTCAGTGCACAGTTTGTGACAATTGTTACAATGAGCAAAAGAATAATTTTGAACGACGTTTTTACCAGCAGAGAAATTGTGTACTCACTGGGGATAATAAAATTAAGATCAGTGAGGCCAGGCATTACAGGATGCAGCGGAACTTCTTAAATGTGACAAACCATAAAATGTGATAAACCATAAAAGAAAATAACTGGCCAACAAAAAGCGAGGTTTCGGTAAATGCTATGCTAGAGCGGCCGCCCCTCCATTGTGCATCTGACCAGTTCAAACTGCAGTTATTGGGATATGATAAATGTGTCATAATTGTCTGATAACATGGGCATGCTGGTAAGGGATAGGTATTCTTTGGTTAGCTTAAAAAAGAGCTTGGACAAATGTATTAGGAAAGGGTTTAAGTGGGACGTGCTGGGCATGGGCCAGAATTTCTTGTGTATTGTGCCTTTCTCAGATACACCTGTATGTATGTATGTGTGTGCATATGTGTGGTGTGCGTGTGTGTGTATATGTGTGTGTCCTCGCCCCATCCACCGTACTCTCACCTCACTTCCGGTAATGGTCACACTAATGATAATTGCATGTTAATGCAGCGGCGGCTGCTCGTTAGTTTACCTCGTTGATGATAATGATCAAGACAAGTGCAATGAGGTTAAGGTAGTATTTTTATGTACATACAACGCTCAGCTGTGTGTGTGTTTACGTGCGTCCTCACCTACCTGTGTGCAAATATATGCTCACCTGTACGCACACACGCCCTCACCTAAATGTTAGCACACACGCCCTCACCTAAATGTTGGCACACACGCCCTCACCTAAATGTTGGCACACCCGTACCTAAATGTAGGTACGCTCGTACTCACCTAAATGTCTCATTAGTTCCTTATCATCAGTGACTATCGATATGAAGGAATTTATCTACCGCAGGAGAGCGTTCACATAAATTTGGAATAAGATAGGTGCAATTACTGAACCCTGTGGGACACCACTCTTCATTTCTTACCATCGATGATTCTTCATTGGCTGTCACTATTCTCCTCTATTACTCGTGTATATCTTCAAGGCCCCTTGAAGCCGATTTACTCTCAACCTCACCTGTTTCTTTATTTTATGGAATAGTCTCGTTTGGGGGCGTAAGTTTCTAGGTTTTGCAGCTGTCTATAAATGTACTTACTGTTTCGTCATGTATTTGACTTAATTCGTTGTACGACAGATTCCTATTATGTTTGTGAGTCAAGACTTCACTCAACCCATGCTGGGGTTCTGGTAGAAAATCATTCCCTTTCAGATGCTATGTTATTATCTTAACTTTCCATAAATTTACTCAACCCATTTTTCTAAATTTTATGTCGATTTCTCAAATACTGCTTTCAATATATTTTTCGATTTACATTTCTTAGGTTATGCTACTGTGGGTTAGGTTTGGTTAGTTAGATTGTTGTCTATTAGTAAAAAAATAACTAAATATAATATACAACAACGCCAGTAAATGAAATATCACACAGAAGCGATATATAGGTATATATGGGTAACAGAGATGTGAAAGCATAACCACTGGTCCATTGGTGGTGGTAGTAGTAGTAGCAGTACTATTAGTAGTACTAGTTGTAGCAGTAGTGGAGGTAACTCATTGTTGCTGTGTGATGGCAGGGTTTATTGTTTTGAGGACAACTCTTGCTAAAGCTTCACATATGACAACGCTGCCTTTATTCTGTTTGTGTCTGAAAGAGCGATTAAGGATGATTCAAGGCATCTACGTCTGCGGAAATTAGGTTCTTTAATCACAAGACGAGCGTCGTTAAATTTCTTCAGATGGTTGGCGGGGTTACGGTGTTGTACACATGCGTCGTTCAAGTTGTCGTTCTGCATGCATTAATGTGTTGAGACATGTTTCGAGGCTTCTTCTTGTTTCGCCGAGTCGTCATACTCAACACCAGCGACTACAACACCAAAATGGTGGCCTCTTGAACGACCAGTCTACATACGAACCCATCAGCACACAACAGTAGGAGACACTCACCAAAGACTTCCTATTCAAAACCAGACAGATATTCAGATGCACTAATGAAGGAAAGAAACTTCTACACTTGATACCTGGCAACTACAAACCAACATACATGTATGGACTACCTAAGACCCATAAACAAAATATTCCTCTGAGACCAGTCACATTAGGTATATGTAGTGCAAGAGACAAATTAGCCGGAGTTCTTGCCAACTGTCTTTCATGTCTTCTAGGTACCATCAGCCTCGCTCATCTAAAGCATTCCAGCGACCTCTTCAACAGCACCAGAGACCTCTCTATCCGAAACAAGAAATTAAGTAGTTTGAACGCGACTTCCCTCTTCATTAACTTCAACTGCTTTTCTTTCAACAACAGGTTCTACAAAAAAAAAGTATGGTATGGGAATGGGGTCCCCCAACAGAGCCGTCTTAGCTGACTTGCATATGGAACACATATAATCTGAACCTTTCATTAATATCATCACCATCAACGTCACATGGTTACGTTGTGTGGACGACGTCCTCATAATAACTCCCAAAAGTTCTGACATGCGGAATATTCAGGGAAGACTCAACGCAGTTGAACCGGCTATGCAGTTTACACTAGAAGACCCCAATGTCAAGTTACCTTTTCTCGACGTCCTCATTCATAAAACAAATAGCACTCTAAGATTTCAAGTTTACAGGAACCATACGAACAAAAACGATCTCACACACTTCTATTTCAGTCAAGATACTAAGAGCAAAAGAGGCATCATCGTCGGAATTTGCAGCCCAGAGTTTCTTCACGAGCAACATTTTCCTTCCTTTTTCATCAAAGACTTGCAAGAGCCTTCAGATTATTAATTCTCCACGCACTAACACCTCTACTAACAAAATTACAGTCCTTTCCTATAGCCAGGTTGCATTGAACATCTCCAAAGTACTCGCAAATACCAACACCAAGCAGGACAAAATTGAAGAACCTTGAACCAGTCAATGCAGGAGACTACATAATCCCCTGTGGAGGCTGTGACAGAGTATATGTCGGTGAAACAGCAAGAAACCTCAAAACACGTCTCAATTAACACATTAATGCATGCAGGAACGATAACTTGAACAACGCATGTGTAAAACACCGTAACCCCGCCAACCATCTGATGAAATTTAACGACGCCCGTCTTGTGATTAATTTCCGCAGATGTAAGTGCCTTGAATCATCCTTAATCGCTATTTCAGACACAATTAAACAGAATAAAAGCAGCGTCGTCATCTCTGAAGTATTAGCAAGAGTTCTCCTCAAAATAATAAACCCTGCCATCACATACCAACAATGTTACCTCCACTATTGCTACAACTACTACTACTAGTACTAGTACTGCTGTTGCTACTACTACTACCAATGGATCAGTTAGTCTGCTGCAGTGATTATGCTTCTGCATCTCACTTTGTTACATATTTATACTCTCTGTGTCCCTGGATTGTTTATAATAGCTTGACAAAACCCCAAGAGAGCGAAACGTTGCCACAATGAAATGTATCACTTGCACATGTTTCCTTTTACATAACTCTTCAGTCTTCTGTACTGCATTGATAAAGCCACTGGTTAGGAAAACGTCTACAGAATGAAGATACAGGTTTATATGGCTCTGTATGTCCCAGTTTATGTTCATTCTCTTTTCCTGCCGCTTTTTCATTCGTGATATTGCTGTAGGTTAGTTTTTGTAGTTTTGGTTTGTTTTCGTTGTAGTTGCTATGTCGCTTTGGTTGGGTCTTTTTTTTGAGCTTCTGTGCAATTTTTTCTTTGGGTCTTTGTTGCACGTCTTTGTAATTTTGGTTGTTTCAGTTTCTTTGTAATTTTGATTAGGTCTTTGAGCTTCTATGTGATTTTGGTTGGGTCTTTGTTTCAGCTTCTATGTAATTTTGGTTGGGTTTATGTCACTTTAATTGCCTTTTTAATCTGAGTTATTCATAGCAAGCCATTCTCTAAGTTTCCCTTAATAATTGTAATTCTTATTCAGAATGCTTTTCTGTTACCCTCAGCTAAGAACCTTCACACATTTCAATGTTGCTGAATTTCCATCCTCTCTCCTGTAATTTTCATTACATTCTCCTGACCACTGGTCGAGTGCAGTTAACGCGACTGTCTCACAGTTAACAGACTGAAGAATGAACCTGCACTTCCTCCTGACGACTGGTGCCCACATGTGTTTTGCGTTAAATTTCACAATTACCTTTTCGATAGATAGGGTATGAACGTGTAGGTTGATTCGTAGTTCGTCTGGTTTGACGAAGAGATTTATCCAGTCATGACTTCATGAAGCTCTACACAGAGCGAAACGTGCAAAGAGTTGTATGAACCAAGGAACAAACATACACAGAAATCCATTGCAGGCTGGTATACAAATAAGAACGGAGGCAGAACTTGTGCTAGTTCTCTGTCCTCCCAGCTAACGCTCCAAGCACTAACGCAGTACACCCCTGTTGGCAGATGCGTGTTCCCCCACCCACTGTTCCCCTCTTCCCCACCCTCCTCCTTCTCCCTCCTGGTGCTTCCCCGCCTCCTCCACCCACCGGGTTACCCCAGGTAATGTGTCTGCTTACACAGGGGAATGACTAATGACTGTTAACAGTCAGTTAATGAGTCTCTCAGCCACAGTTTGGACTACAAATATTTTCCTTCATTCCTCAGGAAGTACGGACCAGCCCAGCCAGGCGGTCCAGAAGGACCAGGCGGTCCAGACGGACCAGGCGGTCCAGCGGTGACCAGGTGGACATAACTGAGTAATAGTTAGGAAGATCAGGTATGTTCTAGAGTGCTACTACCCCTAGGGCAATGGTTAGGAATAGGTAAAGCCGGGTCAGTCGATGCTCCTAGATCATACCTAGGAAGAGTTACTAGACCAGAACCAATTTCCTAAATAGCGTTTAGAATGAACTGGTAGAATTAGTGTTTAGGATGAACTGGCATTGATAGTTTTTAAGAAGAACTGGTAGGAACAGCGTTTAGAGTGAACTATATATACACGAGTATACATGAGTTGACTTATGTATATCTCAGTACAAAAAATCTCACAGCCGTCGAGGAGCGCCTCGTTGCAGGGGAAACAGTTCTTGATCCAAGGAATTAGAGCTAGCATCCTTGGATTAAACCTAATTTCCGCCCATTAACCAAACGCTGTATGACCCCCCACCATAGTCATAATAATACTAATGATGATGATAATAATAATAATAATAATAATAATAATAATAACAATAATAATGAAAATAATAATGAAAAAAATAATAATAATAATAATAATAATAATAATAATAATAATAATAATTTGATTTAATTGGATTTTCTTTCCTTCTACTGCTATCATCCTCCGCCAGATTCTCACACTAACCTGGACAAATTTACTGTCCCTCATCTTCCTACTTTTCCCTCTCCTCCTTCTCCTGCTTCCTCCTCTTCCCACACTCCACGTCGAGCCTCCCTCTGTGTTTGCTGGAGGTCTCAGTGGGAGACCAGGAGCAAGAGTGGTGCGGATAACCTGAATTTCAGAAAATATGATTTGTGAAGCCAGGAAAGATGAGGCTGGCTAGTGGTGGAGGAATGGTGGTGGTGGTGGAATGTTGGTGGTGGTGGTGGAATGTTGGTGGTGGTGGTGGAATGTTGTTGTTGGTGGTGGTAGTGAAATGGTGGCATGGTGTTGGTGGTAGTGACGGTGGTAGTTGAATGGTGCTGGTGATAATGGAATGGTGGTGGTGGTGGTAGTAGAATGGTGGCGATGTTGGTGGTGGTGGTAGTCGCTCTTTTTCTATATTTGACCTTTTTGTCAGATACACTCAGCTATATTCTGATATACTCAGCTGTGTTCAGATGTACTCAGTTGTGTTCAGTTTTTCCAGGTGTTCATCAGTGTTTCCCAGGAGATGTCTGATAATTCTTAGCTAATTTTTTACCCCCAGTCAATTCTCAGACTGGTGAAGTTAAGTTCTTGTACATTATTACTGGAGTTTTCAATCCATGAATTTATATTCGTCTGTATTGCTACAGTATGATGTCATCAGAGCATATTGTATTGTTTTTTGTTATGTTTTTGACCAGCTCCTCGTTGTCTGTGAAGATCAAATCCAGTGTATTTTTATATCTAGTGGATTCTGTTGTCTGTTGGTTCCAAGCAAACTTTTCACAAAGCCTCATTAGTTCTCTGGTACGTACCTGTTGAGGTAGAGTGCCACCAGGATCTGTTTCTGGTACATGGATGTGATGTACCATCTTCCTTTTCTTATTTGGTAGGTTGAAATATCCGAGGAGGATAATATTTGGTGTAGGGTTTTGAAGACTTTCAAGGCAGCTTATCTGTCTTCCTTATCTGATCCATAAATTCCTCAGATGTTGTTGACGGTGGTTTATAAACAAGGATAATTACTAGACTGCAATTTTCCACGTTAATACCTGTGTAATATGGCTCTTATTGTACATAATTCTGGTCTCCCCAGCTGACTGAAATATAACATGGATGGTATCTCATTCCCTCTAATTTTTTTTTAAAGTGGAACTTTTTGTGGATTAGTAATATTTTAAAAGTCTTTGTTGGTACTATAAGAGCTGTAAGCTGGAATAATTGATACACGTTATTTTTTGTTACCGTATATTGGCAGGCATTTTGACGAGAGGCATTGGCAAGGGGAGTGCATGTTGTCTGGTTATTCCCTGTGTTATGCCTTGCTCAGATGTTTACCTTTGTCGTGTCCTTGAAGTAGCTGCTGGAATGGATGCTAGACGTAATGTGTCCTTATCGCTGCTCGAATATGCAGTAAAGCGTCCTTGATGCTGTTTCAATGTATATTGATGTGTTCTGGATGTTGCTAGAATGTGTAGGTACGTATCCCTAACGCTCCTGGAATGCACAGTAATGCAGGTGTTTGGGCTGTCTTGAGGGAGTCATCAAGAAATTTCTTTCAACCGACGATTGATACCAATTGTATATCGACCACTGTATGACGCAGTTTACAGCTCAAGAAGTATTCCTGGGCAGTCTTGAGCAAGCCAAGGTTGGACATCTTTTTCCATGAAGGCATCTAAATAACTGAAGCATAGTCAAGTTATTACAAGGTTAAAAGTAATCTATACTACAGATGCATTAACCAGCCAGCAACATTTTTACCTCAGTCAAATTATGTATTCCTTCAACAATGTGTTGGTCTCCATAATACTTTAACCCCCTTAAAAGACGACGTAACTCACAGAGTTGACATTCTTCATCTTCCACACTTTTCTGGGTATTTGATCACTGGTGCTATATAAGTCTCAGGTAATTTATTACTGAATGGGAAAGTAGTGAGGTCACAGGTCAGACGATTAATATTTAAGATGAAATGAAGGCTGGAGTGGCAATGAAATGCATTCTGAAGATGAAGCTGGGATCAAGCATGAGACAAGGGCAGCACTGGGGGAAAAATAGATCAACGCTATGTTGATTTAAGACCCCTTAAAACCCTGGCACTAGTCAACACTAACCCAGCCTCAGCCTCCATCAGATTTCAAAGATCCAGCACCATCTCCACAAATATTCTGTCTTGTCTCTACGTTAGACCTTTAAATCATGCCCATCAGATCTCCTTAAAAGAATCTGATTATTACTAAACATGGGAATATTAAGTAATAATTTGTCAATTAATTCTATTCAGCTTATCAGATCTTCTTGACAAAGTCGTCAAACATCTTCAAACTACCTATCAGTCTTTTATAACTGTTCACTCAAACCATTATAATCAGCATATTAGAATTACACAATATACCCATCAAAATCGTATAAATAGCCCATTAAAACTAAAAAGACCATAAACCAAGAAGTCCGTAAAAACTCCACAATATCATAAGATCCGGGCGTCCAGTCCAACAAACCCACTTGAGTTCCGCTGGATCACAATAACAAGGTGAACCTTGCTTGCTGGAGCACAGTAACAAGGTGAACCTTGCTTGCTGGAGCACAGTAACAAGGTGAACCTTGCTTGCTGGAGCACAATAGCAAGGTGAACCTTGCTTGCTGGTGCACAGTAACAAGGTGAAATTTGCTTGCTGGAGCACAGTAACAAGGTGAACCTTGCTTGCTGGAGCACAATAACAAGGTGAACCCTGCTTGCTAGAGCACAATAACAAGGTGAACCTTGCTTGCTGGTGCACCTCTACACTTCCGTCACAGTGACAATACCAGTTCACCAGAGCTACAAATTTTCATCAAGAACACAATTACCAGCGTATGTGCACTTGACGACCAAGATGACTACCAAAATATGATCACTATGACAACGAGAACAACTATAAGTCTATAAGATCAAGGCCACCAGGATAACTGCCAGCATACAGTGTGTGAACGGCATTCACATCGGCACTCGACCATGAAGACTACTAGTCTGCAAGAACTCGACGCCCATTGTACGCCTATTTGTACTCGACGACGAGGACGAGTACCAGCCTAGAGGCACTCGACCAGGCATCTATCCGACCTACTCTTCGCTGTACAAACTTCCCTGGCCTAAATTTTTAAGTTGGTGTATAAAGTTGTGGTGGTTTAGAGGGCGGGAGGCTCTCCCGTTGCGAGGGTAATTAGGGGAACCGGGAAGACAGCAGCTTTTATTAACATGACTAAATGAACTTACCTCCTGGATTCTGCCACAGGAAATTGGTTACAAATATGAAAGGGTCGAAAGTCATAGGACACAGTGGGAGACTCCAGAAGGCTAAGTGGGGGAAAGAGACGGGGAGTATCTTCTACTGGGCTTGCCAGGCCTAGTGGAAATTGATCAGAGAATTTGACTAGAGAATTTGATAAGATAATTCATTAGTATCTTGCTAAATTACTTCAGTGAATGAGATTCTACAAAGACAATATAATTTCTCCGATTATCTATTGTGGATTTTTTTTTTTCAATGACCAAGGCAATGCTGGTGGTAAGACCTTTTTTTTAGTATTTTATTTATCTGGAAGTAATTTTTTGAGAGTTTCCCATTAGTACATCCACGTGATCCACTGGTAATAATCTGCTGCTGTCTAGAATCACCCACAAAATGCTCTCTCTCTCCCATGGTGTCGTAATTTTAACACACTTTCTCTCTCCCATGATGTCGTAATTTTAACACACTTTCTCTCTCCCATGGTGTCGTAATTTTAACACACTTTCTCTCTCCCATGGTGTCGTAATTTTAACACACTTTCTCTCTCCCATGGTGTCGTAATTTTAACACACTTTCTCTCTCCCATGGTGTCGTAATTTTAACACACTTTCTCTCTCCCATGGTGTCGTAATTTTAACACACTTTCTCTCTCCCATGGTGTCGTAATTTTAACACACTTTCTCATTTCCTTCACGCTATTTATTTTTGCTTTCTTCAATTTCCACTAGATGCCACTTATTTACGTTATTTCCCATCTTCCATTTGTCAACTTCTTTGTTAATTTATCTTCACTTTTCTTATTGGTTATAGAGTAATTTTTTGTTAACTAATTTGGCATCAAAATTCATCCTTGACGGACATTTTCGTGGGGCTATTTATCCCTTGTGGTAATTCATCTATATAAATTACATGGAGTATCAAAGTACTGAGCCTTGTGGGACCCCAATAGTAACATTTCTTTTTTCTTATCAATTTTCTCATTGTTCTCTCAGATAAAAATCTCTCTCATCATCATTTGTAATATCGTGCTTTTTATTCTCCTATTTTTTTTAGTTTTTTGATTAGCCTTTTTAGTTTGGCCTTTTTAGTTTTTAGATTGGCCTTTTTAGTTTTTAGATTGGCCTTTTTAGTTTCTAGATGGACCTTTTTAGTTTCTAGATTGACCTTTGGAGTTTCTATATTGGCCTTTTTAGTTTCTAGATTAGCCTTTTTAGTTTCTAGATTAGCCTTTTTAGTTTCTAGATTAGCCTTTTTGCACACATATGCAACATATGGGAATCTTTATTGAAGAAACGTTTCGCCACACAGTGGCTTCATCAGTCCAATACAAAGCAGAAAGGTGTAAGGAGAGGAAGAGTTTGAGGTAATCAGTCCCTCAGCCTGGAATCGATGTGTTCAGTCCATCACTCTTGTAGAAAGTACAGCATATGGCCAGAGAAGTGGCTTATATACTGTAGTCAGGTGAGTGGAAGCAGGAGGAGGCGGGGTCACAGTGGAACCATCCACTAGTGTAAGTAGGTCTTCGTCCAAATTTTGGACAAGTATTGAAGAATTCCTTGTATCAAGATCCCATGATGTGGCAGTGTCTGACAGATGTGATAAATGGTTTTGAAAACCGACAAGTTGAAGGAATTCTACAACACTTATCCACCCTTTGGATGAAGACCTACTTATACTAGTGGATGGTTCCACTGTGACTCCACCTCCTGCTTCTACTCACCTGACTGCAGAGTTCTGCCACAGATTTGACTGATTTGAAGACGATCTAATTAAAAGTATTTGTTTTTGATCCTCAGAAGTTGTATCTACTTTTCACTATTTACTTTTTTCTATAGATTTTACAACAGAGCCTTTTAATGAGACAGGTCAGTGTTTTAAATAGTCTCCCCTGTCACCTTGTCACTGCGACAGGTCTATAGAGTCAAGGGTCACCCCTGTCACCTTGTTACTGTGTGTGTGTGTGTGTGTGTGTGTGTGTGTGTGTGTGTGTGTGTGTGTGTGTGTGTGTGTGTGTGGGTGCCTCTTCAATTAAGATATCGCTATATATTTGAAAGCTATTTTATAGTTTGCCAGTGTAGCACATGAGTTTCTCAAAAAATTTATTTATATTGACTCTAACAGTGAATTCTTCAGCTAATACCACCTGTTGCTCAATCTGTGTCTTTTCTCTAGTGAATTTTGCAAAGCTATCTTCAATCTTTCATTCATATTTTTAAAATCTTTTCTCTCCTATAAGTTTTTGTTGACATCTTCATAAATACCTCTTATGCTAGCCTCACCTACTGCTCTAAATTCTCTCTTATGCTTCTAAGTTAGTTATATACCCTATTAAACCTTTATTTTCTTCTCAGTATCATCCTTATGTTCTTTAGCAAAGATCCTGATCTTTCACCTCTTTCTCGTCTTCATTATCTCAGCTTGCTCACTTAATGCCTTTTAAATTTGCTCGAAAGAGACCTTTAAAACTTCTGCTTCATATTACATAGTTACCTTATCCTTATTTTTCTATTAGTCTTTCTTGCCTTATTTGATTTTGTTCAGTTTGTCATCCATCCATCCACTGATTTTCTTGTCTTCCCGTCCCACGTCTGAACCCTAGCACTGCTTATCTCTCACCTGGACCCTGGCACTGCTTATCTCTCACCTGGACCCTGGCACTGCTTATCTCTCACCTGGACCCAGGCACTGCTTATCTCTCACCTGGACCCTGGCACTGCTTATCTCACACCTGGTCCCAGGCACTGCTTATCTCACACCTGAACCCTGGCACTGCTTATCTCTCACCTGGACCCTGGCACTGCTTATCTCTCACCTGGACCCTGGCACTGCTTATCTCACACCTGGACCCTGGCACTGCTTATCTCACACCTGGACCCAGGCACTGCTTATCTCTCACCTGGACCCTGGCACTGCTTATCTTTCACCTGGACCCTGGCACTGCTTATCTCTCACCTGGACCCTGGCACTGCTTATCTCACACCTGGACCCTTGCACTGCTTATCTCACACCTGGACCCTGGCACTGCTTATCTCTCACCTGGACCCTGGCATTGCTTATCTCACACCTGGACCCTGGCACTGCTTATCTCTCACCTGGACCCAGGCACTGCTTATCTCTCACCTGGACCCTGGCACTGCTTATCTCACACCTGGACCCAGGCACTGCTTATCTCACACCTGGTCCCAGGCACTGCGTATCTCACACCTGGTCCCAGGCACTGCTTATCTCTCACCTGGACCCTGGCACTGCATATCTCTCACCTGGACCCTGACACTGCTTATCTCTCACCTGCACCCAGGCACTGCTTATCTCTCACCTGGACCCTGGCACTGCTTATCTCACACCTGGACCCTGGCACTGCTTATCTCACACCTGGTCCCTGGCACTGCTTATGTCACACCTGGACCCAGGCACTGCTTATCTCACACCTGGTCCCTGGCACTGCTTATCTCATACCTGGACCCTGGCACTGCTTATCTCACACCTTGACCCTGGCACTGCTTATCTCACACCTGGACCCAGGCACTGCTTATCTCACACCTGGTCCCAGGCACTGCTTATCTCACACCTGAACCCTGGCACTGCTTATCTCTCACCTGGACCCTGGCACTGCTTATCTCTCATGTGGACCCTGGCACTGCTTATCTCACACCTGGTCCCTGGCACTGCTTATCTCATACCTGGTCCCTGGCACTGCTTATCTCACACCTGAATCCTGGCACTGCTTATCTCACACCTGGACCCTGGCACTGCTTATCTCTCACCTGGACCCAGGCACTGCTTATCTCTCATCTGGACCCTGGCACTGCTTATCTCACACCTGGACCCTAGCACTGCTTATCTCACACCTGGTCCCTGGCACTGCTTATGTCACACCTGGACCCAAGCACTGCTTATCTCACACCTGGTCCCTGGCACTGCTTATCTCATACCTGGTCCCTGGCACTGCTTATCTCACACCTGGACCCTGGAACTGCTTATCTCACACCTGGACCCTGGCACTGCTTATCTCACACCTGGTCTCTGGCACTGCTTATCTTACACCTGGTCCCTGGCACCAACCTCCCCCACACCTGATGAACCATGTGTGGTCACCTAGACTAAGTGGAGTGGTGACCCTCGTTTGGTATCCTAGGCTAGGTGACAACACAGGGTTCACCAGGCGTAGGGCGGGCAGTGCCAGGGTCTGGGCACTGGACCCTGGTGGTGACCTAGGCTTGGTGTACTGGTGACCCCTCTGTGGTCACTCACCTAAGGTGTAGTGATCCCTGAGTGGTCACCTAGGCTAGGTGGCCTGGTGACTCTTGTCTGGTCACCTAGACTAGGTGGCCTGGTGACCTCCCTCCCCACTCCCGACCAACACCTGCCTGGAACATTTGAATAAACTGTATTAGTGGGGTGTAACGTGTTTTCTTTGAGGGTCGGGCAAGCAATCACCCTCACGCCACCACAACCACTCCCCACTACCCAACCCCCTCCCACACAACCCCATCTTATCCCACCTCTACACTTACGGCACACAGTCCCGTGCTAACCCCGGCAGGGATGACCTCCAGCGGTGTGTGTGGGTTGTGGCTGTCTTGCCAGTGTTGGGGAGTTTAATATTTCACGAGTGAAGGCAGTGTGAGGCATGACCGCCTACTGGGCCGACCTCCCTCACTACTGAAACACATCACCCAATGGCAGATTAATTTCTCGAGGAACCTCCAAGTTTGGTGAGGTATTGCTGTTGGCAGTCACTGAGACGGTGGAGGAGAGGACACGGCGGGGCGTGCCTGGACACGGGCCCCTGGAGGGGTAGTATGGGGGATAGGTGCAGCCGGGGAGGGCAAAAGGGGAAGATGGGTGTGGGAGGACACGGCAGAAGGGGCCGGGAAGTGGGTGTGGGCGGGCAGGATGGGACTTGGTAGGTGATCAAAGAGAACACAAACGAAGGTAACTTAACAGCTCAGTTATTACTAATCAGAATTCTGCATCACACAACGCATGAGGGAATGAGAAGCAATCAGGCTTGATCCAAGGAAGGGGGGGATAAGGACAACTCCAACTCATCGGATCAAGAGACGGACACCAGCATGAAGGCACCCCTCCCCACGCCCCCTCCCTTCCCCATCCTGAAGGAACCTGTGGTAAACAAGGCAGAGAGGATACAAGAAATGACTGTCCAGATGAATTTGCGATTAACGTGATTAGGATCCAGCAAGAAGGATGGAAGATGAACACGGGAGACAGGATGCTGGCAGGAGGGAGATTAGGTAGTCTTGGCGAGGGAGGCAGAGAGGGAGAGAGGGAGGGAGTGAGGGAGGAAGGTAAGAAGGGATAACAAGAAGAGAAACGAGAAAGGTTAAGTCAGTTTTAGCGAGGGAGAAGGGAAGGGAAGAAAATTTGCCAGTCATGATGAGGAAGAGAAGAAGAAAGAAAGGAAAAGAGGTAGAGGAGGAGGATGGGAGAGAGAGAGAGAGAGAGAGAGAGAGAGAGAGAGAGAGATCACCGAGAGTAAATTAAGGTGAATGATGAAATTCTGGACAGGAAACAACACAAAACCAAAATACCACGCAAAAGAAAGAATAAAAGAGAGGTAGGCAAGAGAGAGAGGCAACGGAGAGAGATAGAGATAAGGAGAGAGATATAGTAGACAGACACAAAATTAAAACTGGTGTTAGGGTGAGTGAAGATTTCGGAACCTGGTGGTAGTAACAAGTATTAGAAAAATTGTCTTTACTGGATGACGCGATTCCAGTTCCCAATCGTCAGTACGGGACGTTACTAGCCGTTACTAGTCGTTATTAGTCGTTACTAGCAGTCAATAAAAGCCCTGACAACTAGTAGACCATATTGACAAGATCTTCCTACCTAGATAGCCAACTTCCACGACTAGAGAAAAGCTGTTTCAATAGTGTTGGAGGTGAGAATAAGTCAGGAGGAGGTACAACGCCTCCTAAGATCCCCGGGACCTAGATATGGCTGTGGGGAAAAACCAGGTAAGCTTT
The DNA here is from genome assembly GCA_009830355.1 of Cherax destructor. Taxonomy (NCBI): domain Eukaryota; kingdom Metazoa; phylum Arthropoda; class Malacostraca; order Decapoda; family Parastacidae; genus Cherax; species Cherax destructor. Next base: position 135,087 of record WNWK01003223.1, on the reverse strand, counting down.
ACCTAAAAAAAAAAAAATCTGCCTATCGGAAGATGAACAGCCTCCTCGTGGAAAGAAAGCAAATGTTCTTCCCATGAATAACAACTATTTAGCGATAACCATCATCTTCAGAACTGTGTTACTTTAATCTGCAGAACTGGGTTACTTCAGTCTAGAGAACTGTGTCGCTTCAGTCTACAGGACTGTGCCACTTCAGTTTACAGAACTGGGTTCGTCCTGTGGTAGCTTGCTCGATCAAAATCTTTTGGAACCAATTCTACGAACAAATCAGAATCAAACCAGCCAGATTTTAACCGTATATAGTGAGCCTCAAGCGACCAACCAAGTGTACTGAATAAGTTCCGCTTTCTAGAGAACGTAAGGATCTAAGAACCTGTCGAACAACAGTGACAGAAACATCATTCGCTCAGTACCTTCACGGAACAGCATAAGGTTTCTCCCTTAGGATCACTCACCTCTATTTTACTGACACAGGAGCTTTTTCTTGGGACCTTTTGACACTGTCAAAAAAGTCACAATGACACTTAGGAAAAGCACACGCCCAGTCCTTGTCAGGTAGATTATCGTAAATTCAGGAATATGCGTCTCATGTCGCCAATGATTTTGTAGAAAGATGCTCAGATTATCTATAGTTAAAGCTAGACCAGAGTCTCCTAAAGCTGCCTTCTCTGTATGACGTAAAGCTGCCTTCCTCCCAACACAGCCAAGCTTCTTGGTCCTCCCACAACTGGTTTGCTGAATTCTATGGTTCTTCACATTATTATATGTCCTGTACAGTAAAACTGAAATACAAAATTAGTATTTGCACTTGTATTGACCAACATTTATAATAATCGCTACAAACGTTACGACATTTTTTTTTTTTTTTACAAAAAACTCCAACGGCTTTGTCTCCCAAACTCCATATTTAGCTGCGGCTTTACACATGGACGTTATATTTTCACTACCCTCAAGTACTTCTTCTAAAAGAATCTTATTTATGCAATGCATCTTCAGAGGCAGAGTTTTTTCTTCATATTGTTGATCTATGTTTGAAGAAATTGACTTTTAGAATAAAGTTCGGTTAAAACAGACTGGACTCAATTACCTGCATATTTTATTCTCTCTCTACGAATAAACTACTTGTCAAAACTTGCTAAAAATTATAGAAGTTGCTTTATTATGTCTCCTCTTCGTGGTAAAAAAAAATCAGGAAAACAGACAAATTACAATGTGAAAAACGCAAGAGTCTTTAAATAATTTTTTTCCAGTCTGTATTACCAGCCGTCTCCCACCGAGGCAAGGTGAACTTAAAAGAAAAACTAAAGTTTTTCTCTTTATATGTAGTAATTTATACTGGAGAAAGGATTTACTTGCCCCTTGCGACACGCATGGCTTACGAAGGAAGGATTCTTTTCCACTTTTCCATGGAAATTAAAGGAAATAAATAACAAGAACTGTTAAGAAAGTAGAAGAAAACTCAAATGGGTGATATTATTACTGATATACATATACAATTTTATTTTTTATTATACATTGTAAACAAAACTCAATGACCTAATGGTGGACTCGAGTACCTCTGCGTTAAGATATATTCTTTAGAGTGAGATCTCTGATAGATGTAGAGACTGCAGTTGCCATGGATGTTCCTTACAGCCAGGACAAGTGTTGTGTTGGCTACTCTGTTGCTTTGGGGGACAATATTTCTTGGTGACGTGTTTCTATGGTGTTGAACCAAGGATAGTCTTGGCTCTCCATCTTGTATGAAGAAGGATGGGAACTGAAGTTTTGTGAATGTCTGGATTATGGAGGGGCATTCCTTAGGAAAAACAGGATGACAAATGCGGAAAGCCCGATAACTACCCTTGTTTGGTACGTGTATCATGGAGTGTGTAGTACAGAGGCTTCGCTCTGCCACCACCAGTTGCTGCATTCAGCTCCCACGAAACTTTGCTTCTTAGGTGCTTCCCCTGACTCTATATTCTCCTATTTTCGTACCTTAATGTATGTTTAAGTGACCAAAATCCTAGGACCGAAACGTTTCCAATAAATATGTCTCAGTGATTGCATTTGTGTCAGTCTCATATATATGTCGGCATCATTTACCTTTATATCTACATGAAGATATGTAGAGAAAAAAATATGCAAGGAGAATTATTGAAGAAACAAATTATCTGCTGAAGCTGTAAACACGCAAACAACACAGTTATCTATGAACCAGATGGACAAGCACTTTGCAAAAATAGGATTCATCTAGATATTAAGCAGGGGCGAGGTGTAGACAGCGGATTCCTGCTGTTCCTGCTGGCGATAAAAGTAGAGGTGGTGGTGGTAGTTGTAGTAGTAGTTATACTGAGGGCCACTGGTATGCTACTGGTTGTTCCGACTCTACCTGGAACACCCGGCTGTTTGCATCCACCTGCGCCACAGTGTCCTGAATTAGAACCATTGGTACCTACAGAAGCAGACCTACTAGCACACGCATCTCTGTGGGTGTCAGCGGAGTAACATGAGCAGCTGACGTAGAAGAAGTGCTAAAAGGTAAAGACAGTTTCCAGCTCATTTCTCTCGCCCTCCAATCTTTTTGGGGCCTAGTTCCTAGGCCTTTTTTTTTTTATCCAGATGCTCTTGCGCTACCGTCCACAGAATGGATATGCGGTGCACAATAAACTAGCCACTTCGGTGGCAAAATCTAAATTCACTTTATCTGTCCTATAAATTCCAGTATGGTATGCTTTTCTCCCCTCTAATTATGGCGGTGACCGGAGGCTGGGGGAGAACTTTTCGCTGTATCATCCATGTCTCAAACTTCTGGATAATAGTCCTTAATTTATATACAAGTGGATAGTCCTCTGCAGATAGCCTCGGTGTAGACTTGAGAGTTCTCTGCTTAATGCTCTCTCTCTCTCTCTCTCTCTCTCTCTCTCTCTCTCTCTCTCTCTCTCTCTCTCTCTCTCTCTCTTTATCACTATATCTTCAGCCTGGACCAGACCTCATCCTACAGCTGTTAACACATAATCAAGAGGGTTTGTATGCACCACGTCCTCGGGCCGTCATGTACCCTTCACGCACACAATCTCTGGTGAATAACAAATGCTGAGATGTTTGTCCCTTAGCTCAGCAGAACAATCATGCGGCATCTATAAAAACCATGAATGAAAAGAGCTAAGAAAAACAAATAAAATATCGTCGTCGAATTTCCCGTGGCGCATGAGAATCGAAATGCCTATAACTGTGGAGTACTTTCAGATGACACACAACTGATCCTAAATGCGGAGGATCCTGAAGCCATATAAATCGTGGGACCACCGAAGTGGGTGCACTGGGTGGCTTCCGCTTCGTGGTCGTGATTATTCGCAGTTGCGATTATGTCTTGAGATATCTGTAACCGGTCTCAAGAGTTGTCTTATTTCCAGCCCTCCGGCCTCAAGATACATTTCCCCGGTGATGGGATGATCATTTAGGCTATTGCTATCTGCAGCCATACTCTCTCACAATGCCATCACAGTCTGGCTTAAAAAACAAACAAACAAGCAGGTCTTAGATGACGGATGTTGACACAGAGTTCTATAACTGTACTTAAGGAACATCTACTTTACACTCTTTCTTTTATTCTTTCTCCGTTATTGCTCAAACCAGTAAACTGTTATAGCAGTGTGTAGGTTGGATACCTGGCCTTCAAGAACTGCCTCTACGTAAAGAGTGTGAGATTATTCTCTCTTTTCCGATGTAGAGAATACATTCCGAATGATCTGACTGGTTTTACGGAATCTCTGGAATCAATAAATTATCTATGTATATTTTCTTACTCAGATGTCTTACGTGTCTTGCAAGATGATGTGATGATTGAACAACATTATAATCGAGAGAGTACAAGTGTTCTGAGGAGGACCCTCGTTAAGGTGATATAAAATGCTTAAAATTTTCTCTTAATACTCTCTATCATTTATCTAGCTTTGTTTATAGTTGTTTTCATTGTATACTCCGAAGGGTAGATCGTCTACATTAATTTTCATTTGTTTACCAGGATACATTGATAGAGTATTTTCTTCCCAGGAGCAGCCCTACCTGCTTTGTTTAGCTTTGTTTTGCTTTCTTTTAGCTTTCACAGTGGAAGAAGTTTGCTGATATTTAGGTATTAAAAAAAACTTTAAGTGGTTGCCTGAATTTTTGTCGTCCTTCAAGGTTTAGCTTTATAATTTATTGGTTTCAAGCTTCACATAGGTGTTGTAACTTAAAGAGAGGAAAGGATTATACGACTACTGGCATGTGCAGGCGCTCATTGGTCAGTTCTATTTAGATAATTTCCATGCGATAACTTGAGAAAGCCTCATCTGATCGGCTTCAAATTTCAAACATTGGTGGATCTAACTTAGAAGGGGAAATTAGCGTTTTTTTTCAAATAGTGGTATTTTTAAATTGGTATTTTTACAATGGTGTAGTGAATTTTTTTCTGTGAGATAGTTTTCGTGTACCTCTTCTGAATAGATTTATTAAATCTTTAAAGGAATTATAAGCGTTATAGATGAAAATTCGCTAATATCCTACAATTTATGAAAAAAATACCGCAGTGAAAATGGGAAATACAAGCTGTGATATTTTTCATATTTACAATCACGTGTTTTATTGTGATTTCTTGTATATTAACATTTAATGAATGGATGATAATGGTGATTAGTTATGGGTGAGTGGTGGTGATGGTTAGTGATGGGGGGTGAAGGTTGTGGTGGTGATGGTGGTGGGTGAGTTGATAGTGGTTAGGGGTGGTTGTATGATGGTGTAATAGCAGTGGGTGCAGCAGATAGATGTATGAACTCCGGCATATGAATGGGAAGAATAGAAGGAGGAATAGAGAAAATGGAGTAGAAATAGAAGGATAAAAAACGGAATAGGAGGAAGAAACTGGAATAAAGCCAAGACTGAAATAGAAATGGAATTAAGCAGAGAGAAACTGGATTAGTAAGAGGAAGAGAAAAACGGAAATAGGAGAAAGAAGAGAGAAACGGAAATAGGAGAAATAAGAGAGAAACGGAAATATGTGGAGGAAAAAAAACAAAAATATGAGAATAAAGAGACGAATAAATCGGAGGATGACCAGGAAAAAACATTCTCAAAACATACACAACTTTCTTTTTATGCTGTGGATTATATTTGATAAACTTTACTGCCTCTGATATTCCTTCAGATCTTATCTACACTGAGAACGTGAGGAGAGAGAGAGATGCAGCAGACACTGAAGAAGTCAAAATTGAAGAGGAGGAGAAAGAGGAGGAAGAGAAGAAGGAGGAGGAGGAGGAGGAGAAGAAATAGGAGGAGAAGGAGGAGCGGGCGTAGTGAGCAAGTGTGAAGTTTTTTGTGTACCTTCCGATAATGAGGCATTAACACGCCTGATTGGACGTCTGCTTCCAGAAAATTACACACAGCGAATACAAAAAACGGTGAGATTGATGGTTCATGTGATGAAGGCGGCGGTCATCTTAATTAATCTTTAACCAGATTTTTTTTCCAGAGGGTGTTTTTGACAGACGAGAATATTGACACTGCTTATTAGAGGATAATGCACAGATTGGAGAGAGAGAGAGAGAGAGAGAGAGAGAGAGAGAGAGAGAAGAGAGAGAGAGGAGAAGAGAGAGAGAGAGTGAGAGGGAGGGAGGGAGGCACGGGGGAAAGAAGTTTTATATTATTAAACAAAGTTAGGTTCATCAGTATTGAGTTACTACGCTATTCTACATGATAGTTACACTGTGGGAACTATATTCCGTCACAGAATGGCTTTTTATAAATGTGCAACATTTGGGTATCTTTATTCAGTCCAATGCAGAGAAAGGTGGAAGATGAGGAGTTTGAGGTAATCAGTCCCTCAGCCTGGAGTAGATGTGTACAGTTCATTGTGAAAGGGCAGCATACTGGGGGAGATGGCGCTTATATACTGATGACAGATGAGGTGGAGCAGTGGTAGGCGGAGTCACCAGTGGACAAAACCACTAGTGGAAGAAGGTCGTGTCTATAGGTTAGACAAGTTTTGAAGAATTCCCTGCATCAAGATCCCAAGATGTTGCTGTGTCTGACAGGACACTTGTGCAACGTTTGGGTATTCTTATTCTGGGAACGTTTCGCCAGTCATTGGCTTCTTCAGTCCAGAGAAAAGTGTTTTATTTTTCTAAACCATTTGTGGAGAAAATTCTCCAAAAGAGGGGGGTATGCGCCCTTACTACCCTTGGTAAGGGCCCTCACCCTTTCCACCCTTAGGAAAGGGCCAGAGGAGGCGCGTCTGGCTGAGAAAAACAATTTAATTCAAGCCAGATGTACTGTCAACAGTGTGTCAAGAATTGTGCTGACCACAGCACCACGAGGCACCTCGTGGCACCACGTGGCTGCACGAGGCTGCACAAGGCAGCATGAGCGAGCAGATTGAATTTGGCCACCGCAAGAACGGGTCATACGACACGAGGGGTCAAGCAGCGCAAAGCGACGTAAATCAACATAGACATTAGTCGTAGGCGTCCGTTATTTTAATCTCCACTAACGTCGGGAAATAAGATAAGAACTCTGTTCCAGCGCGTTTAGTGAATAACATCAACATTGCAGTATATTCAGAAGTGTGCGCCGCTTCTTACTGCAAAAAGAGAAACGTAGAGACAATCGCAAGTGAACTCCATCGAAACAAGACGGATTCTTCAGCGGCATTCTACAATCAAGACAGCATTTCCGCCGTATATGGTGGAGCCAACACCATCGCTCAAAGTTACACGAGCAAGGTAAGAATTTGATGTTCTGGTCAAACAGGGGACTGCGCAGTTCTTGTAGTCAAGAACATTAAATTTTACCTATTGACGGCGGTTATGCGTGGACTTTTTAGTCCAAAACAGTGAGTTAAACGCCTTTCAGTCCATCTAAGATTGAAATAAGGATATACGCTCCTTTGGGGCAATATATACTCATGTGTGATATTTTTTCCATACAGCCCTGTGAAGTGTGAAGTAATAGATGTTCCTCTGCAGGAGTCGGGGAAGGCTGCGACTTCTTGGATTCATCAATAAGTTAAGTAACATACAGTCCACGTTATCGTTGGAACCCATCCTCCACACCATTTATTCACATCCTGTCAGAAACAGCAACATTTTGGGATCTTGATGCAGGAATTTCCTCAAAACTTGTCTAACCTATAGACACGACCTTCTTCCACTAGTGGTTTTGTCCACTGGTGACTCCGCCTACCACTGCTCCACCTCATCTGTCATCAGTATATAAGCTCCCTCTCCCCCAGTATGCTGCACTTTCATCAATGGACTGTACACATCGACTACAGGCTAAGGAACTGATTACCTCAAACTCCTCCTCATCTTCCACCTTTGTACTGGACTGAAGAAGTCACTGGCTGCCGAAACATTTCAAGAATAAAGATACCCAAATGTTGCATCGTACACACATCTGTTCAATTTAGCCTTACCAGGAAGAACTCTATTTAGCTGTTTGAGTTAAAAAAAATATCAAGCCCAAATTACTAAGGACAGACGAAAGAGGCTTTCCATTTGCCATACAAAAGTTCTGAGTGTAAAACTCACCACTGAACACTAACTTTGCATCAACAACACTCAATATAATAAGAGTAGAGATTGTAGACACTGGCAATGGTAAATTATTCAGATTAAAAACCTAATAAGTCATCATGATTCACGAAATCGTAATGACACGATTACAAACAAACGATACCACGGGCGGGGATAGAACCCGCGGTCAGTGAGTCGTAAAACTCCAGACCAACGCGCTAGCCACTAGGCCAGCTGGCTACAATAAGATTCATCCAACTAGGTATATTTATACACCATAGGAAGGTTAGCATAGGCACCACTGCGATCACAAATGCCAGCTGGCCCAGTGGTTAACGACTCTAACCGCGGGTTCAAGTCCCGCCCGTGGTACGGTTTAATAAGTCATCAGCAGTAACTCTTGTAAATATCAATGTAAAATCCGAACTATACATATTGAAATCATTAAAGCCAGTAATGGTGCCTAGTTTGTCCTCCAGATCAATATCATTCGTAAAACTGTCTCCAGAAACTTTGCCTACAATTGGGCTGGATATATTGACCAGCCTCTTTGATAATTTTTATTCATCTGAGTCAGTGAAACTAATTATGGGATATGCCGGGGTTACCTGGTTTATGGGTTTTCATTAAGCTATACTTAAATGCCTCGCAATAGTTATTTCAACGCTTAATTAACACTATTAACTGAATCTTAAGATTTTTTTTTCGAGTTTGCAATAACTATCTGTATCATTCAAGGGATCATTCATCTTACTCAGGTATTCACTTATTCATAATTACTACTGTATTTAATGTAATTTAAAAAATCTCTGGGTTCAATTGGGAATATTTTGTTTTGTCATAGAAATATGATTTATTCTGTAATAAAGTTGAGTGATCAAGAAAGTGCTTGGAATATTACCTTTCACTGTGATTATATTGCATATTAAGATATTACCTGTTTCTTGTGACCATATTGCTATTGGACTTCCAGCAAGCGTGCGTGAGCGTGTTAGATAGGATTGAATGGAGACAAATGGTTTTCAGGACTTGACGTGCTGTTGGAGTGTACGCAAGGTAACATTTATGAAGGGATTCAGGAAAACCAGCAGGCCGGACTTGATTCGTCAGGAAACAGGATAAGTATTATTCCTAACGCGGGTCTGACGGTGACTCGGTCTACGTGTCACCTCTTCCGACGTATGCAGTTTTATCCTCAGTTCTCCAAGAAAAACGTATTAACAAGAAATTTTTATTTACGTAAACTGAAAATCATCATCACTGCTGCCTCTCCTCTCTTCTCCCACCCCTCCCGCTCCCCTCATGCCCTGCACAACCTCGCTCCTCCCCACCATGCTTAACGTGTGGTAGAGAGTTCTGAGGAGGACGGAGGAGAGTTGATGGTGGAAAGACGGAGAAGAGTAGATGATAGGTGAGTTCTAGCTCCTGGAATCTCCTCTTATTAACGAGTGAGCTCTGGTTCCAGGCCCAACAGGCACCCGGGGGAAGGCGATGCCTCGAGGGGTCTCTCATCTCCGCAAGACATTTCTCCGTTTCTTGAGTCTCGCATTTTTTTTAGGACTCAATTCATTGTCAAATGACTCTTTTAATTTTCAGTAATTCATTCATGGTTGAGCTCCAGCTCTTAGTCCTCAATTCATAACCAAAGGATTCTTGTCTTTAATATTTTCTATGGTAAAGAACACTTATAGCTATTTGTCTATCTTACAGAAGGAAGACGCAAATAGCTTTAGAAGCAGGTCACAATAGATGGGAGGAAGAATATATTGGGAAGGAGTAAAAGGTAAAGGAAGAGAATGAGAGAGGAGGGGGAGGAGGGAGAGAGAGGAGGAGTAGGAGGTGGAGGAGAAGGGAGAAAGAGGAGGAGGAGGAGGAGGAGAAGGGAATAATTACAGGTTTCTATTAATATTTGTAATTTATACGACCATATATGTATTATAAAGATGCGACTGTTCAATACTAAGAATAAGATTATCTTACCTAAGCAGAGGTGAAGAATAGGAGAAATAGGTGGAAAGAGGAGGGAGTGAAGGATAAAGGAAGAGAGGAGACATTTTAACATCAATTCTTCAGAAATACTACTAAGGAGGGAAGACGCAGGAAAGAAGACTAAGAAAGTGGGAATATAGAGGGATACAAAGAAGATAAATACTTAAAGAAGAAGAGGAGGAAGGTGGAAAATGAAATGGAGAAAGTAGGAAGGAATAAATAGACAGGAAGGTGGGGAACGAGGGACAAAGAAGAAGTAGAGACAAAGGGAAAAAGAATTTGAAATAAAAATTACAAATCTTTATCTTAGAAACAGATAGCATTTAAAAAATATATGTACAGAAATCCATATTTTTCCTTCCAAGGCATATTAATTTTTCTCATTTATTGGTGGTTTCCTCCCAAGACATTTCCAAGTCCTTGGAATATCATTATTTTTCAGATTTCTATAAAATTTCCTTCAAATATGTAAAGCATTAGGTGTAAGTGATTCAGGTCAATAAAGAAACGTATTTTCTGTAATGTCTTTATTATTGTGTGTATATATATATATATATATATATATATATATATATATATATATATATATATATATTATATATATATATATATATATATATATATATACGTAAATAACAAGTGATATGATGTGTAACTACGACCAAACGCTTGGATGTAGAATCATCACTTCATTCGAATGTTCATTAAAAGGTTGGACCCAGCAGCTGGAACACATTCCCAGCAAACAGGTAAGTAAATATAGGTGAGTACACCCCCCCCTCACACACACACAGAGGCATCAGTCAAAGTCTAAGGACAATGAGGAGCATGACATTAATAATGACCAGGCCTAAGGGAAGGCTCGCCATACACAACACACTGCTGGGAAATTATCCTTCACTCATCCAACCCACGCTGGCTTGAGTAAATACTACTTAGCTCACTTTATACAAACTGCAGAGTAAACTCCTGTTTTCGTGTGTACACATGCACGTCTTCATGTCTCTGTGTTTACATGTGTGTGTGTGGGGGGTGGGGGTTTGTGTATGCATGCACTTAACACTCACATTATAAATAATATCCTGTATGCAGCTAGAGATGTGGTCCACCGTTTTTCACTCAAAATTATAACGTAAGACGTATGTATGGGGTATGCAAGACGTATGCAAAACGTATGAAAGATTATATAAGACTTGTGTTAAACTTATGTAAGACCCATATACGACCTATGTAGGTCCTATGTAAGACCTATATTAGACCTGTGTGAGACCTTCGTAAGACCTACGTTAGACTTGTGTGAGACCTACGCTAGACCTACGTTAGACCTGTGTGAGACCTATATTAGACTTGGGTGAGACTTTCGTAAGACCTACGTTAGACTTGTCTGAGACCTACGCTATACCTACGTTAGACCTATGTTAGACCTATATTAGACTTTGTGTTAACGCTCCAAATACATCTTGAAATTAAGGTAATCTATTTATTTATAAATCTCGGCCAACATAAATCTGATTACAGTATCATATCTGAAGAAAGGACGCAAGTTACAAAGCAACCTTTTATTGGGTCAACGTTTCGCTCCGGAACTAAAATAAAAAAACTCTGAAGAAAGAGAAACGTTGTCCCTGTAAAAACTTGGTCCCCAGTTTGTGTGTCATTTATTAGTGTCTGAAGGACGCCATTTTGATTCAGAAACATATTTTAAGGGTCAAATTTGACAGGAAGTTAACCAATGAACAGGAGTTAGGAAGTTGCGATGGAGATTTGCTAGTGCCAAAAGACTTGCATAGTCACAAAGAGGAGTTAACAGTTAAAATGCTAAGATACCAACTGTCAGGAAGTAACTGTAGGTACAATGATGCAATCAGCTGTAGTTTCAAAGACCAGGGACTGGGTTTTATTTTGTAAAAAGTCACAAGGAGGAGCTTGAAGTTAAATTAAGCCACGAGGGTGAGTTTTAAGCCATAAATGAGACTAGGAAGAGAGGTGTGTGTGTGCGCACCTCTCGTAAAGTCTTAGTGCTGTGAGGGTGGCTGGCAGTCTACTGGCTCCCCTTGGTTCTCAAAATAGCGGGTGGTTCTTTCACTAGTTTGGGTAATGATAACATGTGTGCGCATGTCTCTTCTTTCCTTAACTCACCCTTCCTTATAACTCTTTTTTTTATACTAACCTTCCATAGATCTACCATCCAACCTCTTGTTTTTTTTCCCAACAGTCATCCTCACCCCCTCAACGTTTTATCTATACACTGTCTTTAAAACCTCTCTCTCTCTCTAACTTCACCCCTCTTATGGCTTTCCCACTCAAACCTTACCCACACAAAAGTGTCCCTTTCCAACCTATCCTCCCCTCCATACCTCTCATTCCTCTGCAGTAATTGCAACCAATTATACGTGGGCGAGACATCCAGAGACCTCCAAACACGTATTTCAGAACACCAATACGCAGGAAGAATGAGCGACTTGAGGAATGCCTGTGTTCAACACCGAAACTTCCACAACCACTTAATCCACTTCAGAGACGCAAGACTCATCTCCAGGGAAGAAGACACTCAGAGTTGCAGGTTCTTGGAATCATCACTCATCTGTTTATTTACCAGTTTCAACCGGAACAACTTAGCTGAACTCCTTGCCAGGAAACTTCTTTATCGTTATCCTACTTAGCAACCAACCTACTTGCCCATCCCGTACAGGTCTGTCTGAAATAGAACCTCCTCAACATTCTCCACCTGACTCTCCACGTCACCATGCTCATGACTTGATAAAGCCCACTGTGAGGGCGAAACGTAGTCAATAAAGGATCACATTATATCACATTTGTGTCTCTTTTTTCCCATCGTCTCGGGAATTTTATACCCTTTATCTCTACACTAAAGAAGTGTTGACCTTGTTCGCAACCTGCCGTAGGAGAGACCTTAGTTAATCCCATACTCTGGTCCTCTGTCTAAACTGTCTCTACTCCTCTTAGCCATTTTGTTGAATCGGCCTTTATACATAGTATTCCTAACATGAATCCACAGAACACGTGAGTTCCCCTGAGTTTAGCTGTCTAATCACGTCTGAATCAGGCTTTCTCCTCACCTATTTACGTGACCTGTCTTTTTGGCTCAAGTCTTCACGCTACCTGTCTTCTGGTTTTCTCCTCACCTCTTTACGTGACCTGTCTTCTGACTTTCTTTTTTCTTTTTACTTACTCTCGAGTTAATAATGGTTTAGGTCTGAGTGTACCGTCGCCTAAAATTTCCTCTACAAATAGTTGTGAACTGTAAAGTAGCTTCTTGGGTGACACTGTAACGAAGGTCATTTTACTGTCTACTCACTGATAAATGTTATCCTGTTGTAGGTTTCTTAAAGCATTTTAGTGCTTAAGGAAGAGCTCTGCATTCTTCAAACTCCGCAATCATATTCCCATGTTATAAACCTGTTAATCTGCATTGATAACTTATCAGGGACATTACTACAAAATTTAAGACCCCTGTTCTTAAGTGTTAATGTTATATTTACCGCCAGTGTGATGTCTGGGAATTTGCGTCTTAAGGAATTATTGAATTTTCTGCGTGAGTAAAATGTAAAGCATTTCAATATATATTTAGTCAGAAACGCAGCGATGTTTGGTATTATACTGTTGCTTTAGATGTAACAAGATCAATCAGTGACTTATAGTTCGACAATCGCCTTTGAGTTTGCTGCCTTGTGCTCTTGTTGTGACCCCCAAAACTCTCAAATTACAGAAAACACAGAATTTTCCTTATAGTAAATACTCAAATTTTGTGTATTGTATATTTATTATACCGTTGTCGTTCTATGTTGGGACGATGATATTTTGCTTCTGTATTATTCCATGCATATATCTACTATGTTCCTTTATTATATTTAAGAGTTCTATACTTTTATATATATAATATACATTCATTATTGTTTAGATTATTGTGTTATGTGCGATGTCTTATTAAGCACAGTTCTGGTGAGTCGTAGCACAAATTAGTAGAATTCTTGCTTGATGTCTCGGAACACCATGAGAGACTTGTCATGTCTCGGAACACCATGAGAGACTTGTCATGTCGCGGAACACCATGAGAGACTTGTCATGTCTCGGAACACCATGAGAGACTTGTCATGTCTCGGAACACCATGAGAGACTTGTCATGTCTCGGAACACCATGAGAGACTTGTCATGTCTCGGAACACCATGAGAGACTTGTCATGTCTCGGAACACCATGAGAGACTTGTCATGTCTCGGAACACCATGAGAGACTTGTCATCTCTCGGAACACCATGAGAGACTTGTCATGTCTCGGAACACCATGAGAGACTTGTCATGTCGCGGAACACCATGAGAGACTTGTCATGTCGAGGAACACCATGAGAGACTTGTCATCTCTCGGAACACCATATGGAAATTGTCAGCGAGAGCGAAACTTTTGGGTGAATGTAAGTGATGCGCCGGACTTACCTGCCACCACAAGTGCAGCTCCTCCCGGCTGCTCATCGTCTTTAATCACCTCTGCTGTTCTAGCGAATTATTTTTATTTATGTGGTGGCACACATGCTTGTAGATGAATCACGCTGTGTCTGGTTGCTGTGTGATTTATAATACACATTCCTTACACTGTACATATTTGCATAAAGATGTTATTGTGCTAGTTGTATGTAACGTCTGTAACATCGGTGCTGTTGAGTCTAACTCTTGACAGTCAACGATAATAGTCGTAGCCGGAGATTTGGAATTCAGTCCCATATAGTCCAGTCCTGGCCATAAGACCCGTAGTAATTTCTATTTGGACGAGTTTTCTCTTCAGATCCTGTTATTCCATGCCTTAAGGATTGTTAAAATCTTGGGTTAGTAAGTTTATTCAGATATATGGGTACTCATAAATTCACTTACATAAATTATCATACATAACGGCATATGTGTAGATTACCCAGGATAACCCAGAAAGTTAAACAAAGTTGGGGTCCTTGTGGGTAGACATGTGAATAGACATTTTTTTTTATATACGTGAAGTTGCATATAGATAAAAGTTCTGTTTTAATATCCGAGTCTATCATTGTGTGATGAGTAGACTAGCTAGGGTGTCATGGATGCGCATTTAGTATTGTAAATATTTATTTATTACTATTATACACTTAAAGTACTTCAATGTAAATGTGTACAGTGTACAATCAGTCACTGTTTACTGTTACATCTGTTAAAGTAATTAAATCTTTGTTCTCATCTTTAAACTTAAATCAGAATAGATTCCTAAGACGGTCAATGAAATTTAAGTAATGTGTAATTCCCTAAAGACTCTGATGAGGGTAAATCTTTTAACGTCATGTTTGCGTTACCCACACTCCTTCCTAGACTCATACTTGATAACTTGATGTATGGAAATTCAAGAATTTCCCACGTTCATAAAACTATCGATGGTAAAGCCTGACTTCAAGTGGTATGCTGGAGTGACCATAGTGCGACCAGCACACAGGCTAGCTATTACGACCAATACACGGGCTAGCTATTACGACCAGCACACGGGCTAGTTACTGCGACCAATACACAGGCTAGTTATTACGACCAATACACAGGCTAGTTATTACTACCAGCATACGCAATTACGACCAACACACAGGCTAGTTATTACGACCAGCACACAGGCTAGCTATTACGGCCAGCACAAAGGCTAGTTATTACGACCAACGCACGGTCTAGTTATCAGGAACGAAACTAAAGTTTTCCTGCTAGCGGTTCTAGCGATAATAATACTTACTACATGCCCTCTAACTACCCGTAAGTAGTCCCGCACCTGTCCTCACCCTTGTTACCTTCTCATCCTTGACTCTCACTGTATTGAACGTAAACAAGGTTTGCTTATTCCTTGGTAGCTAGGCTGATTTTAACCCTATCAAGGTGATGCCTTGAGGCTGGTGAAAGGTTCTTGATACAAGGAATTGGAGCTACCCCTCTTTTTTCCTCCTTGGATCGAACCTGATTAACTTCCCAGTCATCAAGTACAGTATGACTCCTACTGGTTTGTTGCTTCCCATGAATATAATAATAATAATAATAATTTATAATATAATATATAAAATTTGAATTGATCTGTTGTTTTTCTCTTTTCTTTGAGGTAGTTGCTTTAGGCTCTACTGCTCGCCTCGGTATTTATTGTAGAATTTTATGCTCCTGAGAATTTCTTCCTCTATTAAGGTACACTATTACCACCCAGGATGCCATAGACAACAGTCTACTAACATTCATGAGCCTATTTGCTACTAGGAGAATGGGAGCAATGGATTGAAGCCGGGTCCTTCAGTTGTGGGCTGAAGGTGGGACCACTGAAGTAGGAGCCACTGCGAGACTCTCTCCATTCTTTGATATTACTGAAGCTGAGAGTCGTCCCAAGTATTCCACTTCAGATTCACCTTACTTCTCTCCTATCCTTCTTCCCCTCCCCTACCCTCCTCCCCCTCATCAATCCTCCCCCTTCCTTATCCTTCTCCCCCCCCTTCCAGATCTTCCTTCCCTATCGTTGTTACTTTTGATATGTATTTTCACATTTTATATCGGCTGTCTAAGCCTATGTCCATGCAAAAAAATTGTTTTTAAGTAGATTTAAGGGTAATTATGGCAAGTGCCAGTCCTTTTATTTAGTTACGATAAGTTTCAGGAGTCTGGGAGGGCTTTAAGGATTGAAGTTAATTTATGCTTGAATTATTGAGCTGTAAGATGGAATAAATCATTTCAGGAAGATAGTCACAGACGCAGGTATTGTGTATTATACACAATGGTGACCAGTGTATAGGAGGAGCATGTAGAGCGCTGCTGGCTGTCTTAATGTTGACGAGGATGAGAGAGAGAGAGAGTTAGTATTCATCTATTTGTGGTTGCATGGGTCGATTCATTGCTCCTGGCCCCACCTCTTCGCTGGTCATTACTAGTGTGTGTGTGTGTATGTGTGTGTGTTTGTGTGTGTGTGTGTGTGTTGTGTGTGTGTGTGTATGTGTGCGTGCGGAGAGGAAGAAACAAGGAAAAATGATGAGTCACTTGTGTATATTTTTAATACCATTTTTTAAACTTATACAGAAACATACTGGAGGCAGGAGAACGGGGATGCGACACTCGAGCGTTGTAATGCAAAGATTACCTAGCTCATTTGTTAGTGTCATATAGATTAATGACTTTAATGTTTCACACTAGCTGCCAAAGATGTCCCGCAGACGCTGGTGTCATGTGTGGCCTTGTGTGTGTGTTATCTGATGTCAGGTGGCCCAGCCTCCCTCGCTCCTCCCTGGACTTCCAGAGCTCTCAGAAATATCGGTGGCTTGCACGGTGTTACCTGTGCGTTGCTTGAGGTCTGGTGCAACACTCACTCCTCCGACTGTCCTTACCCAGACGTCCTGTTGATGGTGATGATTTGTATGACCTTACTGGTGTATTGTAAACCGTCTGCTGGGGTGTTGTATAACGTCCGCTGCGAGCATAGAGCTCCCCCAAAATTATGACTATCGTAGACAATTTTTAATTTATGCTAAATTAAAATAGTTAGTGATACTTGAGATATGATGATGGACACATGTCAGTGATATTTGAGACATGATGGACACATGTCAGTGATACTTGAGACATGATGGATACATGTCACTGATATTTGAGACATGATGGATACATGTCACTGATATTTGAGATATGATGGATACATGTCAGTAATATTTGAGACATGATGGATATATGTCAGTGATATTTGAGACATGATGGACACATGTTAGTGATACTTGAGACATGATGGATACATGTCGGAGATACTTGAGACATGATGGATACATGTCGGTGATACTTGAGACATGATGGATACATGTCGGTGATACTTGAGACATGATGGATACATGTCGGTGATAATTGAGACATGATGATGGATATTAAATATGTATAATAAAGAATTACATAAATATGTAACAGATATACTGACTGACATAAACAAGATGCACATCAGCACTTAAAGTTGAAAGCCTACCAGAAGAGGCATTACCCAGTTATTGCTCACAGTTCAACAAAATGTTCGCCTACTCAGCCTAAAACCAAGTAATTTTTTTTATTTTGAATTTTCATAAGATAAATCAGACATTAAAGATTGATGTTTTTATTTCAATAAGAGGAAAGCGCTAAACTTGTAGGGGTTACACAGTATTTGCAGTATGTGAAGTATTCAGATTCGATTCAAGCAAGGGAAGAATAAATCCAGTTCCTTGGATCAAGAGCCCCTCACACCCCATTAACAATGTTTTTCTATGTTAGGTAAATAAACACAGATGCAACTAACGTCACATTTTATTGTGGCAACGTTCGCCCTCCAGGAGCTTCATCTGTGTCCATTTGCCTAACATTTTGTGGGTAATTCCCACCAACCTTCTAAGCAGGATTCGCCAGTGAGGAAATTTTGAGGCCGAGCAGAGGAGGTTCTCTCTAGTTATCAAACTTAAACAAAATCTGGGACTGACCTGTGTAACGTTGTCCAGAGGTCCCCCACGCCTGTCCTCGCTCTTGATGCGGTATACCAGCGTTCAAAATCTCACGCCGATCGAATAAGGTATTCTCGAGTTCAGGACCAAATTTTTTTTGAGAGAGAAATAAAAGAGAATTACAGAGGACGAGGAGAATGACTGAGAATGAGGAGAATTATGGGGATACGAGGAAGATTAGGGGGACGAGAGGAAATAGGGGACGAGGAGGATTAGAGAAGACCTTAAGGACTGGGAAGACAAGGAGGATTAGGGGGGCAAGAAGGATTAGGGGAAACAAGGAGGGCTAGGGCGCGAGGAGGATTAGGGACGAGGAGGATTAGGTGACTAGGAAGATTACTGGGGAGACGAGGATGATACAGTGAGAAGGGAAAAATTTCTGTGAAACGAAAAGAATTTGGGGTGAAAAAGGATAGAGATGAAGGGAAGAGGAGGAGGAAGGGTAGCAGGAGAAAGGGGGGAAGGGAGAAAAGGAAGAGGGGGAGAACGGACAAAATGGAGAAGGGAGGGGGCAGAGAAGGGACTAGGTAGAGGGGGAGAGAGTGAGGAGAAGGGTTAAGATGGAGAGGGGGAGGGGAGGGAAGGGGGAGGAGGATAAGAAGGATGAGTAGGGGAAGTGGGGGAATATCTCGAGACGTTAGGAAGGGGGGAGTTACCAGGTGGTGGTGTTAGTGGTGACAGTGGTGGTGGTGTTAGTGGTGACAGTAGTGGTGGTGATAGTGGTGGTGGTATATGAGTGGTGATGGTGTTAGTGGTGATAGTGGTGGTGATGTTATGGTGACATTGGTGGTGGTGTTGGTGGTAGTAGTGGTGGTGTTGGTGGTAGTAGTAGTGGTGTTGGTAGTAGTGGTGTTGGTAGTAGTGGTGTTGGTAGTAGTGGTGTTGGTAGTAGTGGTGTTGGTAGTAGTGGTGTTGTTAGTAGTGGTGTTGTTAGTAGTGGTGTTGGTAGTAGTGGTGTTGGTAGTAGTGGTGTTGGTAGTAGTGGTGTTGGTAGTAGTGGTGTTGGTAGTAGTGGTGTTGGTAGTAGTGGTGTTGGTAGTAGTGGTGTTGTTAGTAGTGGTGTTGGTAGTAGTGGTGTTGTTAGTAGTGGTGTTGGTAGTAGTGGTGTTGGTAGTAGTGGTGTTGGTAGTAGTGGTGTTGTTAGTAGTGGTGTTGGTAGTAGTGGTGTTGGTAGTAGTGGTGTTGGTAGTAGTGGTGTTGGTAGTAGTGGTGTTGTTAGTAGTGGTGTTGGGAACTTGATTCATAAAGAATTAAAACCAATTGCAGATGACATTAAATATTCGGCCTTAACCTGCAAAAGGAAAAAAAATGGTTTCCCAAGACGTGTGTTTGGATAAGGGATATCAAGAATGATGGATGGGAGAGGCTGGGGGTAGCATGAAGCAGCAAGAAAGGTCGCAGGTAGACAGGAAGAGAGTGGTAAGAAAGGTTAAGTGACCTAACCACTTCGAGTTTGTTTTAATAGTTTTTGTTTACAGCATAATGGCGAGTTTTTTCCCCAAGACGCATCGTGTGGAAGACACTAATGACCTCTTGACTAGTAGAAGAAAGAGTGAAGACAGTGAGCATGAACAGGAGTCATACCTGAAAACAATATACTCTTGATAAAATCATTGAAGTTGTTGGCTCTGTACATTGAGCTGCCATTGATATTAATCAGTCTTATGTATTTCCTGTGAAAATATTCGAATTTTTATTATATTGTACAAGTATATCTCGTTTTTTAATTTAGCAAAATTGGATACACCAGGAATATGCTACTAATCTGTTTTATATGATTTATATGATTTATATGGGAACAAAGGCTAGCTATATTTCCTTGGCATTTAACATCACACAGGATGGTTTACAAACAAAGTGTTATTAAAGTCTGCCAGCCACAGCTGAGAGGCATCGTAAAGTATTCTATTAAATAATTTTTAAAAACAAAATCTACGGTACACTACTGCCTGAGATCAATTGATCAGTCAGGCAACCCTTGTGTGTTTGAAAGTCACTCAACAACTACTATTGATTTCAACAAAATGCTGAATAGTTTTTCTGGATAGTAAAAGAAAAAAAAATATGCTTCCAGTAAGGTTCATCCCAGTGATTCTAACTCCATCAACAATGGAACATACTCCAAACTAGATTTGATGACAGTCAATTCTTTGAAATTTGATTTCCACCAGCCCTATATAATTTAATCTCAACCAGCTCTATATCACTTGACTCTCACCAACTATCTGTAATTTGACTTACACAAACCTCATATAATTGATCTTACATTACACCAGCTCCAAATATTTATCTCAATAATCAAAATATTAAAACTAATTCCCAGTCGGCTTGTATTTCATCTTCTCTTTAAATAGTTTCAATTTGTCGCTTTACTTCGCCCATTTTTTATTTTAATATAAATTAATGAACTGTTCAAGTGCAATAAAGTAGTTTTTCCTTTTGTTCATTATAAGTAACAAAGATTTGTTCCTTACGTTCACTTCAAGAATTAAAGAGAATTATTATTTTCCTCATGTTCTCCATAAGTAAAAAGAGGAAGATTATCTCCCTCTCCTCTAACTACTAAACAGAAAGATTTTTTTCCTCTTAAATTCATTAAAGGTAACCGATTAGTTCTCTATATTATCTATAAGAAACAACAAATTAAGATTTTTTTTATATGAGCTTTGTACTTCACTATTAATTACATTGGCTAGTGTGGTTTTAAGCCTATCGGTTACACTAGGGTCATTAACGCTGCACGTAACCTTTGCAACAGCCAGACAGGAATAATTTAATCCCTGAAGTAGGATTAAAAAAAAAAATCATGTATACGCCGTGAGAAATATACCTTACGGTATTTAATATTTTTAGTTGTTCAGTGAACTGTTATTCTTTTAATTCTGGGAAGCTTTCTTACCAATTATTATTATTATTATTATTATTATTTATGGAGAATCGTTTAACACGAAACAGAGATTAAACGCCTTGGTAATAGGAGGCGTTTAGCTTTAATCTGAGAAAGGGGAGGATGGCTCCAATTCCTAGGAACAAAAGAAATGTCAGGTAAATGTTACACGTTAATGAAGTTCAGTAAGATCAACAAACCATCAGTCTGGATATTTTATTTCTAGCCTTGGGTTAAAACAAATTGCTTGTAACAGCAATTTTTTTTTTATTCAGGATGTTTAAGAATAATCAGGTTTATTTTTAATGATATATTATACATAGAGAAACTTGTAGTACACACAAACACGCACACATATGTATATATATTCAGTAACAACACTGCGACTAGCCGAGGACTCGAACCCATGTCGTTTTGGCCCGCCTCATGGTGAGCGAAAATCACATGACGCTCTAACCCACAGGACCACTCAATTCTACAAGAACCTAGCACCCAGCAGAGCTAGGTGTTTTACCTTGATCCGAGGACATACGGTGGTGTGAGTGCCTCTGAGCTAATTTCATTCTACTCCCCGTTTAGTGTACTAGCCTCCACAAGCAGTATATATATTATTGTAACCATGAAAGAGTGATATTTAATCAATAACAACACTGCGACTAGCCGAGGACTAATCCATGTTGAGGAGCCTTGCACTGCTAGCATTACGTCTCTCACTGTCTGGATCGTAACTTCAGTAACACATGGCAAAGTAGTAGCACCTTATACTGGAAGCTTTACGTTGCAGTTCAAAATCAACAAAACAGAAAGAACGGATAACTTGCAGAGGTCCCCATGATGAACGGAGCCTTCATGAATTGATAATCTTCTGGAACAATGACATTATTTGGCCGATACAGCAGGTAAACACGTAGAGACAGTAGGAAGATGAAATCGCTCGGCGAGGCTCCCGGGAGATGTGCAACTTGGAATATGCAGGTTGTAAAGACCGCCCCGAGGATCACCGATCCTTACATCACTCCTGCAAAACATTTATGCACCTTTGTTGTAAGGCAGCTATGAAGAGCAGGATCGTCAGGCCACACCCGCACACCTCTGGTGGAAGGTAGCAGTGAGGAGTGGGGATCCTCACATCACAGTTGCACACCCCTAGTGTACCTCAGCAGTGAGGAGTGGGGTTCCTCACATCACAGTTGCACACCCCTAGTGTACCTCAGCAGTGAGGAGTGGGGTTCCTCACATCACAGTTGCACACCCCTAGTGTACCTTAGCAGTGAGGATCACCAGAGTGATGTTTTCATATTATCTGCTTCGAAATTGTCTCTTATGGTACCTCATTGGACACCAAAGGTTGGGATTGACTAGTAAAGTTGTCTCTTTTTCAATGTTTATTCTTCATTCATACAAAATTCCATTATGAGAATTATTTCAAAGTGAGTAGCAGTTATTTTCCCGTTTTATCACATAGAGAAAAAAACGGTAAAATAGTTTTGTCTAAGTACCATTAAATATATTATGAATAATTTAAGAATCATTCATATAAGAAAAAGAGAGAATCAAAAAGAGAAAATGGATATGGACCAACAAGAAAAAACGGAAATAAATCGACAAGAGAAAACAGAAAGAAGTCGGAAAGAGAAAACGGTGATTTGAAAAATTTAAGGATAACTCGTGTTTATTTTTACAAGCCGAGAGACATGTCAACACAACACATACAGGAGCAAACAGTGCGGGAAGAATCTATCAAATGGCTGATAGATTTTTACACCAACAAGAGCAAAGTCATGGAGATGCAGGCTGAGGAAATTTTACTTATTTTAATCATTGGAAGATAGCAGACGAGGAACGGAGTACATGATTCAATAACATGCTCAAACCTACCTGGCCATTATCCACAGAATGAACAGGTGACAAAGCAGCTTTCTGTACTCGTGCAAGATCACGTGTCACAATACTCAGCGGAAACACAGTAGGAATAGTTCTGTGAACTTCAAGAACATAGGTTCCTCGTTGGAATTATCTGAGTCTAGGAGTTCAGTAGGAATGCTAAATGCTCCCAAAATGTCACTTCCAACCAGACGGTGAACATCCTTCATCGGAAATTCTCCTGAAATTTCAACTACTATATATCCAGGATAATAAAGAGTTTCAGTATATATTTTATGTAGAGATGCTTTCACAATATTCCCTCCGTTGGCTTCTAGAGGCACATGATTAGTTGTATATATTTTATGACATAGGAAGGATGTTATCTCTTAATAAAGCAAAAAAATGCACATGAGTCACGATAACATTTTTATTTTACATTAGTATGGTTCAAGCCTTACCAGTTGAATAAAAAATGCCTTTGTTGCACAGTGCACGTTTTCCAAAAACAATTTATCCTCATATACTTTCCTCCTGGACATTGAGAGGAGGGAAGGTAAACTATGGCTGTGAAATTCTCCCATAGGAACACATAATGCTGATGTCCTTGTTGATGCCCTTGTTGATGTCCTTAGTGCTTTGGAGGGTGAGTGTACACAGCGGTGACAGGTGCCCTATCCTGTTTGGTATATACCTTGTTGGAACATAAAAATCCTCTCTGGAATGCCCTCTCTCTCTCATTTTTTTTTTTTTACAGTTTGAGCATCTAAGACTTTTCCTCCCTTTACTTTTGTTGTCTCTTTCTCCAGAGACTGACTGAAAAGTTTTAGAAACTTCAGGAGGTCGAGTAGTGGAAGACGAAGTATCTTCTAACCCTGGCAAAGTTGTCACTTCCTCACCTCCCTCAACAAAATAAACTAAGTATGTAGATCTTACACACAAACTACCTAACACTAATATCATAAATACTACTACTGTAATTCCTTGACAGAATCAAAATAGCACAAATTTTATGTTAAGTATTATCTTGTGTACAAGATAATACTTATAATAATAAAATAACACATAATATATGTTGTTTATCTAATATCACACGTTTATATTTAATCTCACAAATGTTTGCATTGTTTTTGCTGTCACTTAGTTTCAACAATGATTTGTCTATATAAAAGAAAATTGACTGAGTGCTTGTAGGTCACTTTCTAAGTATATCATGGAATTCAACCCAAAGAAGTGCAAGATCATGGAAATCAGAGACAGAAGTGACAATCACAGAAAACAGCTTGAGAGGCGAGAAACTACAAATATTGCTCAAGCAGAACCATCTTGGAGTGAACATCACACCCAGCATATTGCCCAGCACACTGCAGCATATGCGCTGATAGCTAATCTCAGAACTGCTTTCAGAAATCTTGAGAATCCTTCAGGTCTCTCTACACAGTACATGATAGGCTTATCATGGAGTATGCACCACCAGCATGGGGCCATTACCTGATCAGACATGTACGAAAACTAGTGAAGGTCCCGCAGTTACGAACATCAGCTCTAGAGTTGAAGAGAAAGAGTAATGAAGAGAGACTAAGGGAATTTAGTTTGACGATTTTAGAATAAAGAAGGATTAACAGAGACAAGATTTAGACATTCCAGATACTTAGAAGCTATGACAGAGTAGATAGGAAGAGACTTTTTAAATGAGAAGCATAGAAGCGAGGGGTCATAGCTGAAAACACACATGAGTACAGAACAGTAAAGAAAACGTTTTTCAGCCTCAGAGAGGTAAATAAATAGAATAGTTAAACGAGGAAGTAGTAGAGGCAAACTCAGTATATAGTTTCAAGAGTAGATATGATAGAGCCCACGAGGCCAGGAACCAATGATGAAGGCAATTGTAATTTAAGAGGCTGGGCCAGGACCTGAGACTTGACGCCCGCCAACACAACTTTGTAAGAATAATTTGGCGACTACACACACACACAGAATTATCATGATTTCTGTGAGAGGGAGCAGGAATACTGTCTGAACTGCTAGTTAAACTTTACTAGCCAATAGACAGGGAGTAATTGCCAGAGATCTAAAAGACAACGAATGAAATTTCGATACTTAAGAAAGGAGACAGACCAAATACATTAAATAGCAGGCTAGCATATTTAACATGCATGCCTAGTAAGGTAATAAAGAAGATAATCAAGAGTGTGGTTGAGTACTTGAAGAGAAGTGGTATCATAAACAACAATCAGCACAGGTTTAGAGATAATAAATCCTCTTTCAAAAACCTGCCGAAGATCTACGACAAAGTAACAGAAATGAGTAAGGAGGAAGAGGAAGAGGAGGAGAAGGGACAGGTGAACCACACTTTCTTGGAATAGAAAGCAGCAATGGACACTGTTCCTCGCAGGAGACTTGAGAAGCAGGCAGGAATAACAGGTAATGCCTTGTAGTGTATCTAAGTGCCTATTGGAAAAGAACTAAAGAACGATTATCCGAGAAAAGGTGCCAGTTCCACGAGGTGGGAGTTCCACGAGGTGGGAGTTCCACGAGGTGGGAGTTCCACGAGGTGGGAGTTCCACGAGGTGGGAGTTCCACGAGGTGGGAGTTCCACGAGGTGGGAGTTCCACGAGGTGGTAGTTCCACGAGGTGGGAGTTCCACGAGGTGGGAGTTCCACGAGGATCGGTGTTCGGACCGGTACTGTTTCTGATTAATATGACTTATCAGAAGAGATAGTGAGCTGGATTCCTCTTCACAGATAATGTGAAATTAGTGAGGAGAATAAATTCCGATGAGAAAAAATAAGTTCTATAAATGAACCTTCATAGACTGTAGGATTGGTCAGACATATGAATACTGAAATTCAACCACAATGAATGTTAGGTTGTAAAAACTGGGAAAACGGATAGAAAACTGGAAACTAAGAATTGACTCGGGGAAGAGAGTCTGGAAGCCTCGTCAAGGAGACACACCTGAAGTGAGAATAATACGGAGCACAATGCTAGAGGGGCACATCATACCGAACACATCTTCTGAGACGCACCTCAACCAAATAACTACTGCAGCATGTGGGCCCATAGCAAACCTAAGAATAACATTCCGGCATCTCAGTAAGTAATCGTTCAATACCCTGTACATCTTGTACTTCAGGCCCATATTGGAACCCATATCTAGCCAAACACGTAAGAAAAGGTTTACAG
The DNA here is from genome assembly GCA_009830355.1 of Cherax destructor. Taxonomy (NCBI): domain Eukaryota; kingdom Metazoa; phylum Arthropoda; class Malacostraca; order Decapoda; family Parastacidae; genus Cherax; species Cherax destructor. The sequence continues at coordinate 109,140 of WNWK01003223.1, read as the reverse complement.
CGAGACTAGTCCCGGAGCTAAGGGGTATGTCCTACTAGGAGAGGTTAAGGGAAATCGACCTGACGACACTGGAGGACAGGAGAGATAGAGGGGATATGATAATGACATATAAAATACTAAGAGGAATCGAGAAGGTAGACAGAGACAGGATGTTCCAGAGATGTGGTACAGCAACAAGGGGTCACAATTGGAAGTTGAAGAATCAGATGAATCACAGGGATGTTAGGAAGTATTTCTTCAGTCACAGAGTGGTCAGGAAGTGGAATAGTTTGGGAAGCGATATAGTGGAGGCAGGATCCATTCATAGCTTTAAGAAGAGGTATGATAAAGCTCATGGCGCAGGGAGAGTGACTCAGTAGCGGCCAGTGAAGAGGCGGGGCCAGGAGCTATGAATCGACCCCTGCAACCGCAACTGGGTGAGTACACACACCACACACACACACACACTGTCATCTTCGCCACTTCCTCACCACAATGTGGATGCCTGATGGGTGTAATCCCTACCTTATCTAGCCAGGACCGGCCCACCACCACCACTACCACCCTCCTCCAATCGTATAATAATAGTATGAGAAGTTTAGAGATCGGGTCTGTGGGGGGATAGACGCGCCGTGTGTCAAACAGGTTCGTCCCAGCCTACGATTTCGTGTTCAACTCCATGTTTGGGTGTGTCGGCAATCAGATAATTATGGTAATGAGTTTGGTGGCCAGGGTCGACAGCGCGTCTAGCCCAGAGACATCCATGTCGTATTTCTCTTGAGCGGCACTGACCTATTTATTCTTTGTTTCTCCCACAACCATCTTCTCTCTTCTTCCTTGTCTTTGCAGTTTTCATTCTTTTAGTGTCTCTCCCTTTGTCTCTTCCTACAAACTCACTTATTTTTTTTTCTACCTCATTTCCTCTCGGTGGGTCGTCCGTGTTTCTGCCTCACAACAACTATCTATTTTGTTTCCTCCTCTTCTCACAACTACAACCTTGGCAATTTATTTCAAGTTCAGCATCATAGAATTAATTTCACGGGATAAGATAATAACACTTCTTCAGTCCCGAGTGGCCTCTTAGGTTTAGTGTTAAGCTTAAAAGGGAGGAAAATCGCTAGTACTTAATATTATACAAATGCAGGTAACTGACAATTCACCACATTTAAAGTTAATACGTGATGATTTTAACGTATCATGGGGATACAGTCTTAACCTGCTGTATCTGGGGTGTGCTGGAGCGACCTGCCTCCCACCTCGCCAATTTCCCTTAACATTATGCAAAATACATTATTTTTTCTTTCTTTAAAAACGTTGAAAGCAATAGTATTAGTTTGCTGTTAATATATGTATTGTACTGTATAGTTAGTTACATTTTGTTTTAAGAAATGTGTTAGGTGTGATGTTATAACCTCTAAGTAGGTACCCAGGTGAAGGTCCCGCCGGGGTGGTAGGTAGCAAAGGTAATGCCAGTCACCTGAGAGAATACCGCCCTCGCGGTACAGGAAATGTCCCAGGGGTTAAGAATACTGACATATAACGAAGAATTAGCTTTAGAGAAGCGAGTAATTGGTGCTCAATAGTCCCTGAGTGGCGCCACCCACCCTCTCCTCTGACTAATGGAGCCTTTTCCAAGGATTTGCCTTAACCTGTTAATTTTCCAGTGATTCCCTCTCCTTGTTATAGATTAAAACAGGTTTGTTTTCCATAATTTCTCATTATTTTTTCAGTTACCATGAAAAAAATATTAGCTTCAAGCATGATTTTAATTACAGGTTGACAAGGCCTTTTCATACGGTTGACAATTATCTGCATTTGTACTCATACTTTTGTATAATAGCACATTTAATTAAATGTATATTATATTTTTTTGCCTTAGTTTGTAAGGTTAGCCATAATGATCACTGAAACTCTTTTACTCGACAAATTTATTCCAGTACATGAGTAACGTAAAATTGAGATAATTAGATCATTATCTTATTATCACTTGCCTTACCATTGAGCTTGCCCTTGCCAATAGTTATAAATCTAACACATACCAGCTCTTCACACCCCCCCCTACCTTTGCTGCACCCCAACCAATCCACCCTCCATCTCTCCCTGTGGTGGGGGGAGCGACCAATGAACGGGGGCAGGTGTTGGCATCACCTGGGTCGTGGCCTGCCACTGGCTGGACGCTGTCGCTGCCCCGCCCACCACGCAAGCAAACGTAAACAATGTCTAGCTTACTTAAGGTGTCGCTTCTCGCTTCTAACCTCTGCTCTAGTCTCTCACTACCACTGCTTCAATTACTTGCCCGGTGGGCCATCATGCCTTGCTGAAAGACTACTCTGATTTAGAAGATTTGTATGCCACGAGTAAGCCATAATAATGGTTAATAAATCATCCCTTGGGGCATGGCCCATGGGCATTGCTGGATGCCCTGTGGTCCAACTTAAAAAAAAAAAAAGACTTTGGAGTTTGGTCCCGGGTACAGGTGTGGTGGGCAGCTGGGAGGAAGGAGATTCCAGTTGGGAAAGGAAAGGTTTGGGATCTCTCCTGACAGAAATACTTAGTGCAAGTCTGTGTACTCACCTGTTTGTGGTTGCAGGGGTCGATTCACAGCTCCTGGCCTCGACTCTTCGCTGGTGTGTGTGTGTGATCTGGACCACCACCAGTGGAAAATCATTCGTTTGTACACACTTCAAGTTCCACTTGTATTTGCTAGGGTTTAATAAACAAACCTAGTAAATTTTGGTCATCTCTGGCTGATTTATTATTCTGAGAACTGTACAAATGAAGTTTTCTACAAAATGAAGTGTACAGTTATATCATTTTTACAGAATTTGGCGACGGGTTGTATAAATAGTTCTGCTACTTATTGTTTCTCTGTGTATTTTATTTACCACTCGGATTGAGGATAGTTAAAAGTATTAGCTAGAAACATGTGGAGTTTTGAGGAGCCGGAGGGATACACAGTGATGAATATAATATCTACACAGCAGGTACAATTATGATTTAAAAAAAAAAACATGGGTAGTAACAGCATTCTATAACCTGCTATCAAAAAACAGAAGAAGACGACAACAAGGGATATAATATAGTCTGTCGAGGATGAGCACATGGAGAGCCAGATACAACGAGGGCAAGGTTGATGGTGATAGAGATAGAGAGCACCGATAAACCAACAAGACTAGATCTGGTATTTACTTAAAAATTCGGCATATGCAAAGAGAAAATAAACCAGGAGGGGGCCCTCGAAGAGCTAGTGACCATGTAGTTTTGATCTTTGATCACCTGGGAAGGTGAACCTAGAGAGGAGTGTGCGAGCAAAATGGAGGGTTTATGAGTTTTCCTCAGCGTAATACAATGGGAAAGGGAAACTGAAAGTTGAAGAATGAAAATGGTGGATTTCCTCTATATACAATGCCAGCAGGAGGAGAAATTTATACCTGAGCAGTAAGTAGCGAGATGAAAAACAGTGAAAACCTGTGGTTAACCCAAATATGTAGAGTGAAAAAAAAATACACTAAAACGTGGAGAAAACTACAGAGAAGTGGGGAAAAGTTACCGGAAATGAATATTGAAGTGTGAGAAGAGAAGACAGACAATATGAGACTGACACTGCAACAGACTATGAAGTTTGCAAGGAAGCTAATAGGCGATGAGAAGAGGTGTTCACCATGGAACCTGGGACAGCACGTTAGTGAAGAAGTGTTAGGTTAGACCAACGGAAACTAGAAACTGTAAACTACCATCTTACATAACATCGTATTTAGCAGACTGGAGAGCATTATTACATTCTGAAAAAAAAAAAATTCCCTTTGCAAGATACATTGTAGTTGGATATAGTGATGTATATATAATTGAATAACAGTATATGCTGGTAAAAGATTACGTAAAACCTCTTTTTTTTTTACTTTAAATTCCAGTTGTAGTTGTATGTTGATCTTGAAGGATGTGGAGTGGGTTGTTGTTGCCCTATTGGGCCCAGGAGGATGCATGTAGTTCTTGGGCTGAGCTGGATACCTGTGGTTCTTAGACTGTGGTGGATGTCTGTGGTTCTTGGGCTGAGGTGGATGCCTGTGGTTCTTGGGCTGAGGTGGATGTCTGTGGTTCTTAAGCTGAGGTGGAGGCCTGTGGTTCTTGGGCTGAGGTGGAGGCCTGTGGTTCTTGGGCTGAGGTGGATGTCTGTGGTTCTTGAGCTGAGGTGGAAACCTGTGGTTCTTGGGCTGAGGTGGAGGCCTGTGGTTCTTGGACTGAGGTGGATACCTGTGGCTCTTGGGCTGAGGTGGATGTCTGTGGTTCTTGGGCTGAGGTGGATGCCTGTGGTTCTTGGGCTGAGGTGGATGTCTGTGGTTCTTGGGCTGAGGTGGAGGCCTGTGGTTCTTGGGCTGAGGTGGAGGCCTGTGGTTCTTGGGCTGAGGTGGGTACCTGTGGTTCTTGGGCTGAGGTGGGTACCTGTGGTTCTTGGGCTGAGGTGAATACCTGTGGTTCTTGGGCTGAGGTGGATGCCTGTGGTTCTTGGGCATGGTCAGCAGATGCACGTTTCCCAATAACTATGATATTATGCAGCCGACTGTGTACCTTAAATTGGTTGAACCAGTCAGAACTAAATTAACACTCTTGTACAGGTTTTTCTTTCTACTCAAACACTGTTTTATAGTACGATATGACTCTCTCCCTTATAAAACCATTAAGTGGGAACTTAGTTTTCTGCTCATTCTACACATTCAGTAACTTTTCTGTTTTATATAGCTGTGGTTACCTATCTAACAATGTTTTACAGGTCACAACCTTGGTTACTCATTGCACAAGCTCCTCACCTTATTATTTTGAAAACTGAACGAATTGTTGCTTCGCTGAGACCAAAAGCTTTCAGTCTCTCCAGCATTACTAGTAATATCCTGAGAAGAGATGGGCTGATTAAAAAAAAACGAAAATTTAATAATAACACATGACTAGGGTATAAGATGTGTACACACGGCCAACTGGCGGAGTGGGTTTAAATCAAGAGCGAGACTTGGCTTCATCTATAAAAAACAATGGGGGCACCAGTAGGCTAACTGCCGTGCAGAGAGAAAAGACCTGCAGCACGGTATATTTTCTCTTAAATTTATGGCGTGCTATACGGTCGTCCTCCGTGCAATTCGAAATTCGGTCGCAAAATCTCAGTCGTGTTATATTAATAATGTGTTGCTAGGAAGTGCTATTCGGGATTACACTGTATTTGTATACTAGTTAGTGTTAATTACCAACTAGAAGGCGGAACTGGAAAAGAAATGATGTAGATAACAGATTTAAGGAGCCATGAGGAAAAGGAAGAACTCATACCAAGCATAAAAAAAAAGAATCAGATTTAAGTAAGAATGGTTTAAGTAAGAATGGTTTAAGTAAGAATGGTTTAAGTAAGAATGCAGAGAGACCAATGAAAGGTGCAAAAGGACTTGGAAAAATTATAGAATAAATCAAAATGCAGAAAACCGAGAAACAAGCTGGTGAGCTCGACTCGAATATGGAAGAATAAGAAGGGAAGCTGACATGGCAGTTTGGAAAAGATATACATAGTCTCAAAGACCAAAACCGAACCATATTTGCTTCCCCTTCCCCGTGAGAGAAGAAAAGACGATTGTGAAGGATCAGGTGATAAAGCTGAAGAAGGATGAAGGGATGCTGATAGAGAATGACAGAGGTCTTCACACAAGAAAGTGGGGAACTACCTGAAGGCACTGTAATAAGAACAGATCAACGGGTGAGGCAGACCTTCAACTCAACAAAAGAGGTGATGAGAATACAATATTAGCTGGATGTAACAAAAGCGATGGGACCAGACAACATATCTCTATGGGTGCTGAGAGAAGAAGAGGCAAAACAGGTATGCGATCCAATAGCAAAGGTCTTCAACCAATCTCTTCAATTGGAAAAAGGCAACTGTTAGCCCCTTTCCTTAAACAGGGGACAGACAAGTGGCCCTGAACTACAGGCTAGTATCTCTAAAACACATACTGCCAAAAGCTCTGGAGAATATAGTAAAGAATAGAATATTTGGACACTTTGAAAGAAAATTCTTTACAGAAAACCACCACAGATTTAGGGGTGGAATATCCTCCCTTACGAAATTGCTGGATTTCCACAAGAGTCACAAAGATTAAACAAGAAAGGTAGAATTGAGCGCATTACATTTTTTCGTGCAGGAATAAGGAGAATTAGGAGGTAGAGTGACCCAGTGAGTCAAGGGGTACCTAAATGCCAGAAGACACAGAGAAGCAGTAGGAGATGATACATCAGAATGGGAGAGAGTAACGAGTGGGATTCCACAAGGATCAGTGTTAGGACCATTACTGTTTTCTATGTGAATGACGTACCAGATAGAACTGAGTTTTATGAGAAGAATAAGAATAAGAGAGAACAGGGGTAAAGTCCAGAGAGACCTTAACAGACTGAAGAGCACGTATTATGGAGAGACGACACACCGGACACTGAATAGATGTAACACAGACGGTGAGAAACTGCGAATATCAGAGAATGAAGAGGACCTAGGGTAAATATAACACCAGAATTGCACATAAATTGTATAACTGCAGCGGCATATGCAAGAAGAGAAACTCTCAAAATATCATTTAAGAATTTAAATCAAGAATCGTTTAGACCCATATATACGATGTATATGTTGGGACAAATCTGCAGCCAGCCTACTACCAGAACTGAAAGGAATGCACTGTGAGGAGGAGGTGAAGGATCAGAACCTGACGACCTTATAGGAGAGAAGGGCAAAGGGGGTCCTAATTACTACGTACAGAGAGGAATTGATGAGGCAGATATTTACAGAATGTTTGAATTAACAGGACCATAATCTAAGGGACACAGGTGAAAGAAGAGCCATTGGGATGTAAAGAAGTATTTCTTTGGTCGCAGATTTTTACAAAATGGAATGGCATAGATGAGGTAGTGTTGGAGGCATAATCGCTACACAGCTTCGAGAGTTGATATGATATTGCTCATAAGCTTAGAAATCAGTGATGCCTGTCAAAGTAGTCTAGGAGGCGGACCAAGAGCTATATCTCTATCCCTGCAAACACAACTCGGTGACCCCACCGTACACACACACACACACACACAACCGTGGTAAAACACTTAAAGAAGATGGAAACAAGTGCAAAGGTTTGCAACGAGATTAGTCCAATAGCGGAAGAGTATAAGTATGAGAAGAGACCAGAGGCGCAAAAACTGAAGGTAGAAGCCAGAAGGATCAAGAGTGACATGATTACGACGTACAATATACTGTGACAAATTGATAGAGTGGACAGGATCTTAGGTACATCAGGACACAGCTGGAAGTTAGGAAATACTTCTTTAGTCTTAGAGTAACCAGGAAGTACAACGACCAAGGCGGCAAAGTGCTTCAACTAAAGATGTGGAGAGGAACAAAAAAAAATGTATAAGAGCATGGAAAATCTATTGAATGTGAAGGGCTGACGAGAAGAGAGAAGTGAGTGCAAGACCCAGAAACGAATATGCAAGTTTGAGAAGTGAAGCTGAGCAACAATAAGAAAATAACATGACATAAAAGTGAAGTCTGAACCAAAATTGTTTCACCGTCACATCAGAAGGACGCCACTAAAGGGTCAAGCATTTTGTCTAAAGAAAGAATGAGGAGAACTCATGAGAAGTCCGTGAGGAAGTCTACGAGGTGTTGAACAACCGATTTAGAGAAGTTTTCCCAGTGGAAACAGAGGCAATACCAGAGACCCAAATAGAAAGAGTACAGAAGTAGGTACTGGACCCAATGCACACAGTAGTAGAAAAGGTAAAGATATTTTGGAGTGATCTGGACACATTAAAGGCAATGGAACCTGACAAAGTGTTACCAAGGATCCTACGAGAGGACGAGAAAGCACTGTCTGAATCACTAGCTAGAATTTAAAACTAGTCAGTGACTCCAGGACAATTGTCAGAGATCTGAAAGACAGCAAATGTGGTCTCGATATTTAGGAAAGAAGACAGATCAAAAAGCATTGAACTACAGGTCACCATCATTGACATGCACTCCTAGAAAGATAATGGAGAATATTAGGAGAGTGATTGAGCACTTGGAGAATTGTTTACTAAGCAATAATCAGCACGGGTTTCGAGAGAGATGAGTGGACTGCATATTCCTGGACTGCAGGAAGTCATTTGATACTGTACCTCACAAGAGACCAGGGAATGTACTCTGGTGGATGAAAGAGTACCTCATGGGCAGGAAATAAAATATTGTCCGAGAAAAAATGCCTGAATGAGATAGGGATACAAGAGGGCTTCTGCGAGGTTAGTATTAGGACCAATACTGTTTCTGATATACATGCAGCGCACCAGAAGATGTATTCCTGTTTGCTGATGATGTAAAACTAATGAGGAGGATAAAAACCAAAGACAAGGAAGGGCTATAGGTGGATCTGGAAGAAAGCAAAATTGGTCAGGCAAGTGGTTTCTTGAATTCACCCCCAGAAAATGCAAGGCTACGATGATTGGGGACGGGTCAAGAAGACCGGAAACTAAGTACAGACTTTGAGACTGACACTGGTAAGAAAGTGGAGAAAGTGCAAAGGAATGTAACGAAGCTAGTTTCAGAGCTATGGGAAATATGCGAAGAGAAGCTAAAAACTGGACCTGACGACATTAGAGGGCAAAATAATAAGGGAAGACATGATTACAACATACAAAATGCTCAGAGTAACTGATAGCATAGACAGTGATAGACTGTTTAGAAGGAAGAAAGCTAACTTGTTATTTTAAGTAATTGTTTAAGTAAACTCTACGGGAATCTATCTGGGCTTATTCAATCGACTAAGCCCAGATAGATGTATCTAGACACTGATCCTCTCAGTGTATACACTCTGTATGACATACACGTGTTTGTCAGGAAACACGACAAGAGTTTCCTGACGCGGGTCTTAGTCATATGATGCCCCCGCACCTGGGGCTTTTGGTCATCTGACCGAGGCCTTCCGCTGGCTTACCTCTCCACCCCTTTAAAAATTATGGTTATCATTGTATCCATGAGTGTATGGGGAACACAGCGGAGAGCAACAACGGCTCCGTCACAACAGAGGAGAGCAACAACGGCTCCGTCACAGCATCGTAACAAGAAACTGGTACATAAATGTGAGAGGGAGGTGGTGGTGATCAGATAATGTGCTTGGTCATCTTCTATAGTGGTGGGGGGGGGACTGGAGTAGTTGTGAGGGTGGTGGTTGGGTGGGGAGGTGGGGTTGACGGGGATAGTTGTGGTGGTGGGGTGGGGAGGTGGGGGTGACGGGAGTAGTTGTGGTTGGGAGGGAGTGATGGGAAATAGTGGTGGGGGATGGGGTGAAGATGAGTAATGGTGGGGATGGGAGGGAGGGGGTGTGGAGGAAGGGGCTGTGTCCCCTGCCCCCGAACGCTTTCCCTACCCTCTAGATGTTTTCCCTGTCCTCAGTACACTTCCCCTGCCCTCTGACCACTTTTCCTGCCCTCTGTACACTTTCCCTGCCCTCTGAACACTTTCCCTGTCATCTGATCACTTTCCCTGCCCTCTGAACACTTTCCCTGTCCTCTGTGCACTTTCCCTGTCCTCTGATCACTTCCCCTGCCCTCTGAACACTTTCCCTGTCCTCTATGCACTTTCCCTGCCCTCTGAACAATTTCCATTCCCTCTGAATATCACTGCCCTCTGAACACTTTCCCTGCGTTCTGTGCACTTTTACTAACCAACATTTTCCCTGCCCCTGAACACTTTCTCTGCCCCTGAACACTTTCTCTGAGCCTGAACACTTTCCCAGCCCCTGAGCACTTTTTCTGTTGCTGACAGATATGATTTAAGTGGTTTAGATAAGCGAACGGAGATCGAGGCTTTACTACGTCTGAATAACCCATTCAGGTTCAGCGCTTCACATAAAGTATTTTTGAAAATTATTATTATTATTATTATTGTTGTTGTTGTTGGTTTATTATTATTTTATTGTTATTATTATGATTATTATTATTATTATTATTATTATTATTATTATTATTATTATTATTATTATTATTATTATTCCTTTTAAAATTGTGCATGAAAGACAGCAGTGTGTCTGACTATTGTTAATCTGTGTGTTATTGTTTAGTTTTGGTCAGTTCTCAAAGATTTTATATCTTCCGAGAGAGAGAGAGAGAGAGAGAGAGAGAGAGAGAGAGAGAGAGAGAGAGAGAGAGAGAAGTCCGCACACAAGAGCAGGAAGAGATGAGAGGACTCTATATATCTTTGGTTAGGCCTCATTTAGATTACGCTACACAGTTTTGGTCACCGTATTACAGAATGGATATAAATGCAATGGAAAACGTACAAAGGAGGATGACAAAGTTGATCCCATGTATCAGAAATCTTCCCTGTGAGGATAGACTGAGGCCCTGAATCTGCACTCTCTAGAAAGGCGTAGAATTAGGGGGGATATGATTGAGGTGTATAAATGGAAAACAGGAATTAATAAAGGGGATGTAAATGGCGTGCTAAAAAATATCTAGCATAGACAGGACTCGCAGCAATGGTTTTAAGTTGGAAAAATTCAGATTCAGGAAGAATATAGGAAAGCACTGGTTTGGTAATAGAGTTGTGAATGAGTGGAACAAACTCCCGAGTACCGTCATAGAAGCTAAGACGCTGTGTAGTTTTAAAAATAGGTTGGATAAATACATGAGTGGGTGTGGGTGGGTGTGAGTTGAACCTGACTAGCTACACGCCAAACAGATAACTTTTTTCTTTATCTCAAAGCGTTTCACATACAGTGGGACTTTATTACCTACAGTGGGACTTTATTACCTACAGTGGGACTTTATTACCTACAGTGGGACTTCATTACCTACAGTGGGACTTTATCAAGTTATTAACAAAATCATGGTTTGGGTGAAACATCGTGAAGTAAAGCTTCTTTAAATGTCTAAATTATTACATATTGGCATAGACCAGTGTCTACCAGAGAGGATAGAGGAGAGTGACTGAGAAATATAGAGGAGAGTGACTGAGAAATATAGAGGAGAGTGACTGAGAAATATAGAGGAGAGTGACTGAGAAATTAAAGATAAACTGAGAAAGATAGAGTGACTGAGTAAGAAGAGAGTCACTGAGAAAGTTCTTTCCCACGACGCAGAGAAGCACCGTTGTTGTTGTTGCTGTTGTTGTCACAGCATAAACAGTGTATGTGTCAGTCTGGGCTCAGCTGCAATCTTGCAATTAATGTAGGGGAAACGCTTGACTCTTGTGTAGGTTGGGGACGAGTTGATGTGAAGGTTGAGCACGAGTTGACTGTTGTGAAGGTAGAAGGCATAAACTGCAGCAACCTGATCTCTGATGCTGTGAATAATAAATTCTTTCCACTGTCTCAGAAGACTAGGGATGCTGAACTTCCTTCAGTCACCTTAGGAGGACCACCCTAGGAGGATCACCCTAGGAGGACACTCTTAAGATCACCCTATAATGATCGAAAGATGTCCATTTATTTTCTTTTGAATTGTTCGCTAATTCGTGTAGCCCCGTCTCCTCTTCCTTGAGTCACAGTCTCCAGGTCTTCAGCAAATTTAAATTTAACATTCAGAGAGATGACTCGGGCAAAGTTAACAAAGAACTTCAGTAAGACCTTCGGTAAAGTTCCACCCCAAAGACTGATTAAGAAAGTAGCGTCACATAGAATAGGAGGAGAAATTATCTTCTGGGTCGAGGCATGGCTGACCCGTTACAAGTGGTGTGCCGCAGGGTCAGTATTGAAACCCTTGTTGTTCAGAATCTACATACATCGCAAAGATGAGGGATTAGTGACACATGTTTACCGATGACACGAAAATAGGTCGTCAAAATAATTTTGGATGAGGACACTAGAAAGCTACAGGATGACCTGGATGGTTTGATGTTGTGGTCGGAGAAGTGGCAGTGGCAGATGCAGTTTAATGCAGAAAACTGAGGTTCTAATCTTTAGAAATCCTAGGAATTCTTCGCTACATAATAAGAAGTATAAATAACAAAAATCTTAAGGCTATACTTCAACTTTATATATGTTTAGTAAGACCTCATATATATTATGCTGTTCATAAATGCTGGACATAAATGAGCTGGAAAATATACAGAGAAGGATGACAAAGTTGATTCTATGTTTCAGAAGCCTTTTCTAGGAAGACAAAATGAAGGCACTAAACTAGCGCTATCTGGAAACATTTAGAAGTAGGGGAGATATGGCAGAAGTAGGGAAGATATGACAGAAGTAGGGAAGATATGACAGAAGTAGGGAAGATATGACAGAAGTAGGGGAGATATGACAGAAGTAAGGGAGATATGACAGAAGTAGGGGAGATATGACAGAAGTAGGGGAGATATGACTGAACAGTGCAAAGGAAAAACAGGAATAAACAAAGGGAGATTTAAATAGCAAGTTGGAAATATTAATCCAAGACAGAAATCGCAGCGATAGATTCATGTTCGAGGAATTTAGATTTAGAAAGAACATAAGGAAGTGCTGATTCGGCAGTAAAGAAGTAGATGAGTGAAACAAGTTCCCAGATAACATCATTGAGACAAGAACTTTGCGGAGATTTCAACATAGGTTAGACGAGTGTATTATCTGATAAACAATGTTTGTAAAAGGTGAAGACAGAAGAAGACAAGATCTGCATTAAATATTCTCCACTGAGGATACATACATGAAAATAAATTATAGAAAGAGCGTAGATAATCTTAGGCGAGAAATTACCGAAATAGAACAAAAACTTGTGCTGTCGTACCAGACAGACGCTGAACAAAAGGAATAAAGAGGCGATCTGGGCTATCGCAAGAAATCCCAAATGTTTCTACGTAGGCAAATATCTAAGAGGAATTGGATCATTAATCACATTAGGCTCATGCACTGACGATGTAAAAGAAATTATAAAAGACCAGTATGAATCAACGTTCAGCACTCCAGTGAACGAGACCAGGGTGAAGAATGCAGATTTTTTTTTTTTCATTATTTTGAAGGCCACACAGATCATATAACTGACATAAGCGCCAATTATATTGAACTTGAAAAAAAAAAAACATGCCTACTCATGGAGCATCTGGACCGGTTCATCAGTTTCCTTATAGCATGAGCACTCAGTATCCTTTGGGGTGAAATACCTGAGACCTTAAAGAGTGCAAATACTTGAGACCTTAAAGAGTCCGGATGTAGCTCCTTGGCATAAAGAAGACAGTAGAGCACTAGCCAAAAATTACAGACCAGTAGCTTGTTACAACTACTAAACCAATATGACAGAATTACAGAAGCGTTGAAAGAAAATCAAAACAAACGCGCTGAACACTGTTCTCACAAAGACCTTTAACAAATGTAATTATCAAGAGTGCACACAAAATGGGAAGGATAAGTATAACGGGGAAAGTAAATAGGTGAAGGGCTATTAAATTTTCTGAGAGAACACAATGAGTAGTAGTAAACAGAGGAAACTCCATCAATAGCGAAGTAAAAAAAACCCTCACTACTCCAAGGAACAGTCCTGATGCCTTTACTGTTTCTTATCCCCATAGTGGACATTCATATAAACACCCCAGTTTTCTTTCATCATTTGCGGATCATACCAAAAAAAAAAAAAAAATCACCTAGGCAGAATTCACGAAAAAATGCAAGAAGATAGTATAAGCAAAGTCTTTCAGTGGACAGTGGAGAATAACATGACGTTCACTGGTGACAAATTCCAATTATTTAGATACGAAAAGATTGAAGAACTCAAAAGGGACACTGAATGCAAAGAGGAGGAGGATCACCAAATAGAACGAAAAGTACATGTGAAGGACAGGCAGTAATAATGTCAGCAGATTTTTGTTTCAAAGATCACAATAAGGAAAATGTCATGACAGCCAGGAAAATGACAGGTGGACAATGACAACTTTCAAAACAAGGGAAGTAGTGCCTCTGGTGACACTATTCAAATCACCTGTGCTCTCCGGCTAAAAGTATTGTTCATTGTTGACGGCTCCATTTAGAGCAGGAGAAATATCAGAACTGTAATAAATACGAAAAACATTTACGGCTCACATAGAGCCATAAAGCATTTAAAATCAATGGGAATGTCTTTGTGTTCTAAATATGTTCTTGTTGGACACTGCCTTAACAACATACTGAAGAGAGATATTAGAAATAGTTTAAATTAAACCCAGTGACAGGCAGAGACACCGTGCGCATAATAAGAAAACACTATATCAGCATCCGAGGTCTCATAGTTTTTAATATATTGGTAGGATGTATTAGAAATACTGTCGAAACAAGTGTAGAAGTCTTTAAGACGAATCTCGACAAACACCTCCGCTAAGTGCTGAAACAACTAGCTGCGATGTAAATGTGAGCCAGAAGACCGCTGGCAGTAATAGCTTGGTTAGTCAGGAGCCACTATACAAGTCTGGCAGGGCAGGGTTCCGGGAATAGGAAAACTCTCGAAACCTGTCAAAGGTATTAAAGGTCAATGTGGCTGGTGGTAGCATCTTGAAGGAGCGTGTATAGGTGCTGCAGCTTACCTCGCACACCCAGGAATGGAGAGGGGTGTGTGGGCGTGACGTGGGCGTGTGCTAGCAGCAGTGGGTGGATATGGGCGGCTAATGGAGACAGGTAAGACCGCCCATCGAGCCCCACGTCTGCTCTTGTCGTCGAGCGATCACGACATTTATCCATAACGTGGGTCCGATTGAGCCCAGTATCAAAGATCCTTAAAATCCTGCAGTATCCTGGGGATCCCTGAAGAATGTCTAATACTGGCTGGGGGATGGACAAACTTTGGAGGATGTGCATACAATACTATACCTGTCTCCTCAAGAGAAACATCATCCTCAATTCACCACACACAGACACTCAAGGTCGTTGTTATTATTGAGTTGCCAGTTCATGGGCATGAAGTTAAGAGATAAGATAATCCTTCCAGTGACTTTTTGTTTGGATAAGATGTGGGCCTACCTTAATGTTTTTTTCCAACTGAGATACTGGAGGAGGGTTCTTGAAATGTTGGTTATCGTTGGACTGGTTGTCAAGAATAAGGAAGGCAGCAAAGATACCTGCACTGAGCTGCTACGTTGTGTTGCCTCCTGGCGGGGCAGTCCCCAACTAACCCGCCATCTCATCGCTCCGCTGTGCAACGCTCTGTACAACAGAACGTTTTGTCAGTCGAATTTATCACTTTCTTTAATTTCATCTTCTATTTTTTATTTTATCGTCGGATGTTTGCAATTACAACTGTTACATTTATAACTGCTGTACTTCCTCGTGCAGTTGACGCGACAATGTACCAGAGTACGAGCATTGCCTCACCTGCCTCCACTCCCAGCCAATGTTCATTTGATTTTATCTTTGGTTTTATTGGAGGTGTGATGCCCCATTAATGTCAGGAGGTGGCTAAGTGAGAGCACTCTGGCCTCCTCCTCCTCCTCTCCCCTGCCCGCAAAAGCAATAGCCGTCTTCTGTCATCTAAACAAAGTATTCCTTACACAATCATAGTAATCACATGATTTGCATTCAGGGGTAAACGCAGACAAAATCTGGTGAAGGTCCTCGTAGGAGAGTTCTCTCTGTCGACCGAATAATAGCTAAGCCAGGCCAAATATCCTTCCAGTAAACTGTTTATTAGTTCCCTTGAGGACAGGTTATATACACCGAGAGTTATGTATCTCACTGGTTATATACACCGAATGGTGACAAGAGCTTTATATATACCGAAAGGTGTTTGTATACACCGAGTGATGTGTGTTCTCACTTTAAATACACACAGAAGTGGGTACCACTGAGGATACTTATACCTAAAAGTGTCTATGTCTTAGGGCATTTAAAAACCCAGAGGTACATTTCTTAGTGTACTCGTATTTACACCGAAAAGATGTATATCTCTCAGTGTATTGTCTAACGTTTTACAGTTGTCTTGTAAAATAACTCTTGTGTTAATTTAACCGCGTGAGAGAGAGAGAGAGAGAGAGAGAGAGAGAGAGAGAGAGAGAGAGAGAGAGAGAGAGAGAGAGAGAGAGAGAGAGAGAGAGAGAGAGAATGAGAATAGCCAATACAAGTATAATGAACACTTGTCAATGCTCAATAATAACGCACATGGGGACAGAAACTCGGAAGAAGAATTTGTCCGTACATTTCGACCCCCCTACAAAGGTCCTCTTCAGCAGATACAAGAAATGAAAGAACATGAATATACAAGAAGATTGCGCCTCTCAGCAGTTCAGGTGAAAAGCGAGTGAGAAGTCAGGTCAGGGAGCAAGTGGATGTGGTGTGTCAGGTCTTGAAGCAGGTGACTGGAGCCAAACTTAAAATTTGAGCAGAATACTGTTTTGTAATCGCTACCAGACTAGTAAGACCCTCGATTTGTGAACAGATAAATGAACATTAAAACATTTGTATAACTTAGTAACAAGCATAATACCAAAGATAACTATTCTCATAGCTAGTGACATACAGGGAGCAGCATTCCCTCTCTACTCGTAGATATTAATGCACAAAGGCCAACAGCATCAACCAGTATTACTGAGACCAGGATAAGAAAATTCCCTGATTCCCAGACCGTGACAGTGCACAGATATCCTAACGAGGTTCAGTGTAAATACTTCGCTTTCACAGCATTCATTAGGGGAATTACCAATAGACCCCTGGCTGTCTTCGAGAGGAAACTGGACAGGCACCTAAAGTCAGTTCCTGACCAGCTGGGCTGTGGTTCGTACGTCGGTTTGAGTAACGGCTTGGCTGACCGGGACGCGGGGGCCATTGACCCCCGAAACACCCTCTAGAACTCCGAAATACAAGCTGCCGCTAATTCCCAGATATCGAGCCTATTCACTGTGGCTCACACAGTTCACAGGACACGACAATGAATGCTGGTCTATACCCATCATGAAATAGAGCAACAACCATTAAGAAATCAATGAAAACTAAGCGGTAAACCCACAAGGGTCATACAGAGTAACGACTGTAAGTAACTACAACGTGTGACACTATTATATGTAAGTGTATGAGAGACAACCCACTACTACCTACCTTGAATTCTGGTGACCTAAAATTTATAGTCTATAAGTATATCTATAAGTATCTGTGAGTATCTATAATTATCTGTGCGTATCTATAAGTATCTGTGAGTATCTATAAGTATATTTGAGTATCTGTAAGTATCTGTGAGTTTCTGGAAGTATCTGTGAGTATCTGTATCTATGAGTATCTAAAAGTATCTGTGAATATTCGTATCTGTAAGTATCTGTGAGCATCTCTAAGTATCAGTTAGTATCTGTGAGTAGCTGTATCTGCCGGCGCTTCTAATCGTCCACCCTTTGTGCACTAGACATAACGGGTCTTCCCTTGCAGACAAGAGTTTGTACACCGCGAGAGTGTACAAGAATATGTACAACACATGAGTGTATAACAGAAGAGTGCGTACAATACGATAGTGTGTACAATACGATAGTGTGTACAACACGAGAGTGTGTACAACACGAGAGAGTGTACAACACAAGAGAGTGTACAACACAAGAGAATGTACAACACAAGAGAGTGTAATATGGTGGGTCAGCTTCTCAGTTCAACATTGCTGGGTGAGATACCTCATCCAGTCAAAAAAACTGGTTTATCGAAGGTATGAAAAACACTGGTGTTTGTACATTAGACTGTGTGTGTGTGTGTGTGTGTGTGTGTGTGTGTGTACTCATCGAGTTGTGTTTGCTGGAGTTGAGACTTAGCTGCTGGCCCCGTCTCCTAGACTACTGTTTATCGGAATCACTGAATTTTGGCCCTTTTGGATCTGATCGAATCTACCCTTGAAACTGTGTATTGGTTTGCCTCATCTAAGTCATTCTATTTTTCCACCACCCTGAGTAGAAAACTTCCTCACATACCTATACCTCATTTGTATTTTCAGGTTTCACCTGAGTCCTCTTGATTCTGATCCTCTTAATTCAGTCTTTCTCTATCTGCTCTTTCAATTCCTCTGTACTTAATAATTCTGTCCCCTCTTGTTTTCTTCTAAGTGAGGGGATTTTTCCTCTCAGGGTATTAAATGGAGAATAATATTAACAGCACAATACCATTTCAGGACGGCTGTTGCTCTTATGATCTTAACTCATAAGGTGATGGACTCATTTGCTTTACCAGTCTTTTTCATAGATGTCCTTCCATGGGGCTGTAACAAAGTCCGTACCTAAAAGGTGGCCTAAAATATTCAATATTTTTTTTTGCCCTTAGTCCTAGAGACTAATTTACAATTATTTACAATATCTCAGTCTGATGGATGGTTAAACTGTATTAAATTCACATGTATTAAAGAACATGTAGAGATAATTAAAATATACAGGATTTATTTACTTCCCGTAGGAGAGAGGAGTTCAGTGTGACTCGTATCATTCCCAGCTAAATCCTGCCATTCTGATACCAATAAATAACTCACCCTACATGAGGAAGTCCCACTACTCTTACAGTATTCTGTACTTGTACAGAAATAACTAACCTTAACACTAAGATGACCTGAAATATTAAAAAAAAAAATATTGAAACTGTAGGCACTTCTCAGTTTCAAGTCCAGAGAAATGTCTGAACGAGTCAGCGTGGATCACTATCTCAATCTTGCTGAAATCCCCAGAGAGACAGAATGAGGGGAGTTTTGTTCCATAGACTTGGACCTTTCCTCCCTTTGGATCTAGTCTAAGTACCTCCTACTTCCAAGACTCTGTATGACCACTACGGGTTTACCTTTTCCCGTATATATATATATATATATATATATATATATATATATATATATATATATATATATATAGGATGGGGTCCACCTCTGGTGTCAATTGTGGGACCCATTGCCTCGGAGAAGTGGATAAAAAGACTTCAAGGAAGAATATTTAGATTTCTTTCTGAAGCCATTTGAATATTCCACATAGATAACAACTCAGAGCTACATGTCAAATACTTCGTCCAACTCCCCGGCAGTGGGCCGCGTGCCCAGAATACTGCAGGCATTTCCCCTCTGGATCGCAACACTGAGTCTCTGAAAGAGGAAGCTGGTCGCCCTGTGGTCCTTGGTTTCTATGATGAGTTTTCCACCCAGCTCCTTGAGAAACTTTAGAGCACACTTGCCCCATGCTCCATGGGTCTCCGACCCTATTGGGATGAAGTTATAGCAAGAGGAAAGGTCTTCATATTTGCGGGTCTTCTGGGTCTCCCTGTGGCTGGCAGCTCCACCCCCTTCGGCTAAGGAGTGTGGCAGGTAGGTGTCTGCCAATGTGGCAGCACAGGTGTAGTCCCAAGCAATCTGCTTACCATCCTTCCAGGGTAGCATGGTGGCTCCATCAGGACGCTTTTGACTTCCATCAGACCTCTGCACTTGGGGTTCCCGTTGAGCTGGGCAACGGGCTGTGGCGAGGCTTCTCTTTATGATGTCATTAACCTCCTCATGTCTAGCATACTTCCCTTCTGATGTGTGACACACTAGACCATGAAGTCCGAATTGATCAGCCGTCGCCCTGCCGCAAATACACCTATGTTCGGTGAGTATGGGGCGGCTAGGCGAAGAGCAACACCAATCCGAATGGCCTGTGGGTCGAGTCGAGTGCCCAGAGAGGAATTGGGAACAGCTAGAAGGAAATCTCCTGAGTGTGGTGCCTTCACCGCTTGGAGACGAGCTTTGTCCTTTCCTGAAGCGTATATATATATATATATATATATATATATATATACGGGAAAAGGTAAATAATATATATATATATATATATATATATATATATATATATATATATATATATATATATATATATATATAATACAAATCATTCGTTTCAAACCCTTTTACCTAATATTTCCCATTACTACATTAATAGTATTCAATACCAACAAGATGATGAATTAGATACATGTGCAACTCCTGGGTGTCTTTGAAGACTTTCCGCCCACGAGTGGCCGAGGGAGTAATTTCTTCATCATTTTCTGTCTTGCTTAAATGAAGAGTCTCACTGTTGATTTGAGAAAACCACAGGTTAGTGAGACGTCTTTAAAATAAGGATAACGAGGTGTTACACATGTGTCGAAATCATCAAACCTCATATTTCCAGGACGTTTTATTACCCCCTATGGGTTTAGTGCTTTCATAAGAATATGAAATTCATAATTTAGCTTCGTAAAAAAAAAAAATTCCCTTTCTTTTGGAGAAGGGGGGTAAACTGCTTTGCAGTCTTCCCTTGTTGTATCTTACTAAAATAAATGATACTGACATGACACCGAGAAGAGTGACATGCATGATACGAGCATAAACGATACCGAATGATTCTGCTGCGGATGATACCGATGGGAATTTAACCGACACCAATAATACTTAATATACACAAAACACGTGTGCAACATTTAGGATTCTTCAGTCGAATATAATGTAGAGGATACTGATATACTGGACAAGTGCAGATCTTGAGGTGTTCGGTCCCTTAGCATAGATAAAAAGTATTCTATTATTACGTGGTCAACCTGACATAGAAGCAATTGCTTGGAAATTATATACTCAAGTCAGAAGTGAGGTGTGGCAGCTGCAGATGGCGTCAGAGGAGGCGGGCTTGCAGGCTTGCTGGCCCAAGCTAGGCAGGTCACTCAAATTCAGACTCTCTCTCGCACAACAACATACCAAGAAGTTGAAGACCGAAGACGCTGTTGATATTGTGTACCATTAACATGATGAATGATACTGACATGAATAACACTGACATAAATTATACTAACAAGAATGATACTGATATGAATGAAATTGACGTGAATGACATTGACATGGATGCTAATGACATGGAAGATACTGACATGGATAGTATTAGCATAAAGGACACTGACTGATGTTACTGGCATTAACGATACTGACATGAATTACGGCACGACTAATTCTGACATGAATTATGGCACGACTAATTCTGATATGAATTATGGCATGACTAGTCTAATTCTGACATTAATTATGGCATGACTAATTCTGACATGAATTATGGCATAAATAATTCTGATATGAATTATGCCACGACTTATTCTGACATGAATTGTGACATGACTAATTCTGACATGAATGATATTGACATGACTGATATTCATATGGTTGATATTGACAGGAATAGTACTCACATGAACTCTGACATATATCATGCTGACAAATGATAATGACATGAAGAATCCTGACATGAATTATACTGACATGAGTGAATCTAACATGATGGTACTTGTTATGGATGGAACTGGAGTTTAATGGGCAAGGATAGAAAGGGTATGTTAGAGTGGGCTAGGATAGTGGGGGTAGGGTAGAGTGGGCTAAGATAGTGGGGTAGGGTAGAGTGGGATGGAATAGTGGGGGTAGGGTAGAGTGGGCTAGGATAGTGGGGGTAGGGTAGAGTGAGCTACGATAGTGGGGTAGGGTAGAGTGGGCTAGGATAGTGGGGGCAGCGTAGAGTGGGCTAGGATAGTGGGGTAGGGTAGCGTGGGCTAGGATAGTGGGGTAGGGTAGAGAGGGCTAGGATAGAGGGGGTAGGGTACAGTCGGCTTGGATAGTGGGGATAAGGTATTGGGCTAGAATAGTGAGGGAAGGGTAGAATAGGCTAGGATAGTGGGGGTATGGTACAGTGGGCTAGGATAATGGGGGTAGGATAGTGGGGTAAGGTAGAGTGGGCTAGGATAGAGGGGTAGGGTAGATTGGGCTAGGATAGTGGGGTTGGGTAGAGTGGGTTAGGATAGTGGGGGTAAGGTAGAGTGGGCTATGGTAGAGGGGGTAGGGTAGAGTCGGCAAGGATAGAGGGATAGGGTAGAGTGTGCTAGGATGGAGGGGTAGAGTAGAGTGGGCTAGGATATTGGTGGTAGGGTAGAGTGAGCTAGGATAGTGAGGGTAGGGTAGAGTGGGCTAGGATAGTGGGGGTAGGGTAGAGGGGTATTATAAGGTAGACTGGGGTGATGGGGACTTGGATTTGGCTGGGGTGGTGGGTACTAGGAGGGGCTGGGTTGGTGGGGACTATGATGTGAGGAAGGGATGGAGGGGTCTAAGGATGGGAGGGGGGCTTGGAGGTGGGGTCCAGGATGGGGGCATCACTCTCCTTCACACTGTTAGGACACAAGGAGGTATAAATTATATCATCATTTGCCATTGTGATTCTCCTACCGTCTTCCAGAGTGTCCTCCCTCCCTTCCTTCCTTCCTTCCTCCCTCCCTTCCTCTCTCCCTTCCTCCCTCCCTTCCTTCCTCCCTCCCTCTCTTCCTCCCTCCATTTTTCCCTCCCTTCCTCTCTCCCTCCCTCCCTTCCTTCCTCCCTTCCTTTTTCCCCTCCCTCCCTACCTCCCTTCCTCCCTCCATCCCTTCCTTCATTCCTCCCTTCCTCCCTCCCGCCTCCCTCTCTGTCTCCTCCTAATTCCCATATTCACTGTCTCTCCTCCTCCTCCCCCTTCCCCTTCCCCTTCCCCTTAACCTTCCTGGGTTCCACCTTCCTCTTTCGTCTTGTCTTCCTGTCCACAAGTCCTTATTGTCTATAGTGTCTCTGTCTTTCCCACTCCTTCCTCTGTACTTCCCTTCCCTTGTACTTCCCTGTCCCTACCCATTGTATATCTCTACATCTTATATATCCCTACCCCTTATGCTTCCCTACCCCTTAAATATCCCTATCCCTTGTATATCCCTACCTCTTGTATATCCCTACCCCTTGTATATGCCTACCCCTTGTATATCCCAACTGCTTGTACTTCCCATCTGTTGTGCCTCCCTTAGAGTGTACTTTCCATCCCTTATACTTTCCTTCATTGTGCTCCTTCCTATATGTGTGTACTCACTTAGTTGTACTCACTTAATTGTGGTTGCAGGGGTCGATTCACAGCTCCTGGCCCTGCCTCTTCATTGGTCGCTACTAGGTCACTCTTCCTGCTCCATGAGCTTTAATATACCTCTTCTTAAAGCTATGTATGGATCCTGCCTCCACTACATCACTTCGCAGATTATTCCACTTACTGACAACTCTGTGACTGAAGAAATACTTCCTAACATCCCTGTGATTCATCTGAGTCTTCATCTTCCAATTGTGACCCTTTGTTGCTGTGTCCCATCTGTGGAACATCCTGTCTCTGTCCACCTTGTTAATTCCTCTCAGTATTTTATATGTCGTTATCATATGCCTCCTATCTTTCCTGTCCTCCAGTGTCGTCAGGTCGATTTCCCTTAACCTCTCCTCGTAGGACATGCCCCTTAGCTCCGGGACTAGTCTTGTTGCAAACATTTGCATTTCCTCTAATTTCCTTACGTGCTTGGCTAGATGTGGGTTCCAAATTGGTGCTGCATACTTCAATATAGGTCTGACATACACGGTGTACAGGGTCCTGAGCGATTCCTTACTGAGATGTCGGAATGCTGTTCTTAGGTTTGCTAGGCGCCCGTATGCTGCAGCAGTTATTTGGTTGATGTGCGCCTCAGGAATTGTGCCCGGTGTTATACTCACCCTAAGATCCTTTTCCTTGAGTGAAGTTTATAGTCTCTGTCCCCCCTAGACTATACTCCGTCTGCGGTCTTCTTTCCCCTTCTCCAGTCTTTATGACTTTGCACTTGGTGGGGTTGAACTCCAAGAGCCAGTTTCTTGACCAGGCCTGCAACCTGTCCAGATTCCTTTGTAGTTCCGCCTGGTTCTTGTCCGATTGAATTCTTCTCATCAGCTTCACATCATCTGCAAACAGGGACACTTCGGAGTCCATTCCTTCCGTCATGTTGTTCACATATTCCAGAAACAGCACCGGTCCTAGGACTGACTCTTGTGGAACCCCGCTCGTCAGAGGCGCCCACTCTGACACCTCGTCACTTACCATAACACGTTGATGTCTTCCCGACAGGTATTCCCTGATCCATTGCAGTGCCTTCCCTGTTATCCCTACCTGATCCTCAAGCTTATGCACTAATCTCTTCTGTGGAACTGTGCGCGAGCGCGCGTGTGTGCGTGCGTGTGTGTGTGTGTGTGTGTGTGTGTGTGTGTGTGTGTGCGTGTGTGTGTTGTGTGTGTTGTATGCGTGTATGTTGTGTGCGTGTGTGTGTGTGTGATATAAATGTTGTTTTGCTTTATGACCATCTAAGAGGCACTACCAATGTACTAATGACTGCCGGACACGAGAGTGAAGATGACAAGGAAGCCGCTTTGTAGTCCGGCTTCTCCGGCTTCTCGACATTTTAGGAAATCATACCAAGTATCCTTGTAATAATACTGTAATAATACTGTAATAATACTGAGGAACTCGGCCCTCCACCTGCTGACCATCAACATAGGTAATGGAGTCTTCAAAGGGATGTTCGTAGCCATGGATACAATCACAAGTACCGGTGTCAAAGCCACGTCCCTGGATGGACACACAATAAGATGACTTCCTGTCGCATCGACCACTACTGTCCTCGATAACATTCTGCAGGTAAAAGTCACTTGGACACTCAACGTTGTCTAATTTCATGAGATCCATCGTCACTCTAACTTCGCCCTTAAAGTCTAATTTGGATCTTAGTACATCCCAACCGAAGACTGGAGCTGCATGTGTGTGTGTGTGTGTGTGTGTGTATGTGTGTGTGTGTGTGTGTGTGTGTGTGTGTGTGTGTGTGTGTGTATGTGTGTGTGTAACCGATTTTATCACCTGATAAATATAAGCCATCGTGTGTGATGGAACATAACAAGGAAACCCATCTAGCGTCAAGGAGTGTGACAAGGATATACAGCAGTTTTTTTTGCACAAACTAGATAGTGTTGAATGACTCTTACAGGTTTAGTCCTTCCCATAAACACAATAATAATAATAAGAAGAAGACGAAGAAGCAGCATAGCTTGCATGGAACAATCACATTCCTTGAAGAACCAACACAACTGTGTACTAAAACCTGCTAAAACAAAACTTTATATCGTCTATTCCTCTACTTCCCCTTCCATTGACAGTGCTTTGCGCTCCCTCTTCCTACTTATCCCTGTCTCTCCCTCTCCTTCCTTCCTCCACCTCCATCCCATCTCCCTCCTTCCCTCCCCCACCCCGTCTCCCGTCCCCAGCCATTGCAGTGATGGTAACATATTTGACAGTCAGCGTCTGCAACTGTTTCCTAACCTTAGTCAGTGACACATTCTCGCTCAACTGCCTCACTTACGTGGCCAGGTGCTCAGCGTTCATTTCTGAACGCTTCCTATTTTCTCTTGCAACCCATTTTCTTTAATTTATGTCATGTTATTTTAAACTGGAATATATAAGGCAGGGTTAGGTTAGGTTAACTTAGGTTATATTGAGTTAGATTAGGTGAATTTAACGGTAAATGAGCTAGTACAAAACAGAAGCGATGAGTCTAGGAACGAGATTGATGGGAGATGAATATTGAACGTTGATTTCTCAACGTTTGGACCATTCTTGATGCTACACTTGGCTGCCTGAGCTAACTTCTCCACCCACACTACTGTACCATCCACAACACTGACTCACTGGTGTACCATCCACAACCTTGACTCACTGGTGTACCATCCACAACACTGAATCACTGGTGTACCATCCACAATCTTGACTCACTGTTGTACCATCCACAACAATAACACACTGCTGTACCATCCACAACACTGGCACACTGTTGTACCATCCACAACACTGACACACTGTTGTACCATCCTCAACACTGACACACCGTTGTACCATCCACAACACTGACACACTGTTGTACCATCCACAACACTGACACACTGTGGTACCATCCTCAATACTGACACACTGTTGTACCATCCTCAACACTGACACACTGTTGTACCATCCACAACACTGACAAACTGTTTTACCATCCTCAACACTGACACACTGTTGTACCATCCTCAACACTGACACACTGTTGTACCATCCATAACACTGACACACTGTTGTACCATCCACAACACTGACACACTGTTGTACCATCCTCAACACTGACACACTGTTGTACCATCCTCAACACTGACACACTGTTGTACCATCCTCAACACTGACACACTGTTGTACCATCCATAACACTGACACACTGTTGTACCATCCATAACACTGACACACTGTTGTACCATCCACAACACTGACACACTGTTGTACCATCCATAACACTGACATACTGTTGTACCATCCTCAACACTGACACACTGTTGTACCATCCTCAACACTGACACACTGTTGTACCATCCACAACACTGACACACTGTTGTACCATCCATAACACTGACACACTGTTGTACCATCCTCAACACTGACACACTATTGTACCATCCTCAACACTGACACACTGTTGTACCATCCACAACACTGACACACTGTTGTACCATCCTCAACACTGACACACTATTGTACCATCCTCAACACTGACACACTGTTGTACCATCCACAACACTGACACACTGTTGTACCATCCTCAACACTGACACACTGTTGTACCATCCACAACACTGACACTGTTTTACCATTATGTACCTAAAAATAGCTAAACCGTATGAGTCATACATACAGCTCCTAAAAAAGGGAGGTAATCGTGTTTAATCCGAGGAAAGGGAGGATAGCTCCCAGTTCCTTGGATTATGAGCTTTTCTTCGGAAACAATTAACCCCTTTGTCGGGAGACAGAAAGAGTCAGAGAGAGAGAGAGAGAGAGAGAGAGAGAGAGAGAGAGAGAGAGAGAGAGAGAGAGAGAGAGAGAGAGAGAGAGAGAGATATTGGTAACAGCTGTTAGCTTGTAAATAAAGTTAGGAATCCTTAACCAAACCTTGTAAAACAATGTGCAAGAGAGAGAGAGAGAGAGAGAGAGAGAGAGAGAGAGAGAGAGAGAGAGAGAGAGAGAAAGAGCAAGTGAGACAGGAAGCGAGAAGCTCGTTCGTATTCCTTAATGTCACAAAATGCTGATTATTTGCATTATCTGATCCGGATAACGAACTCAGGTGGGGAGGGAGGGGCTTGAGTCTTGTTCCTCACCTGGTGTTGACGCAGCATGCGACCACAGCCTCTGCGTCGCCCTTCCCTGGAGACGCTCTTGGCTTGGACCCGCCACAGAATAACCTCTTTCACACTTGCGTCTGTATTACATGATTGATTTATAGTCAAGTCTTAAAACAGATCTGTTAGGTCCGTGTGGGAGGTAACTCGTTCTCACCAGCGCTGAGTCCCCAGGCTGTCTACTTAATTTAGATCCTTCTTTTTAAACATTATGCTCGATGAACTCCAGTCTGGCAATTATCATGTACAAGCAACTCTCATTCCAGTATATATATATATATATATATATATATATATATATATATATATATATATATATATATATATATATATATATATATATATATAAAAGAAACACCCTGTATCTACGTTCACCATTTTTTTTCTGTGATATTTATAGTGCTTGTTGTTGTTCCAAATGTGATTCTATCATTTTGATTGCATCCAATCTTCTTTGTTGCATTTAAAACTATCTAAGAAATATGAGTACTTATTTGCACATATAAGTATGTATTGTATTCTAAAGCAGCTGGGTTCATATTCTTTCATTTATTTTTCATATGTTTACCTCTATATAAAGTAGATCTCTCCTTATTGCTTCATATGTGTGACTCTCTCTCTCTCTCTCTCTCTCTCTCTTATATATATATATATATATATATATATATATATATATATATACAAACACTGATCTCTGGCCGACGGAGACTCGAACCTACGAACCTCATGACAAGGTACGCAGTGCTTTACCGACCGTACCACACTGGTCCAATACCTTGGCATCCAGCTTTCGCTAGACGTTATTCCAAGGCAGCCAGCTTTCAGGCAGGAAGGCTTACAGCTTTTCATCTCATCCCCTGCATGCATCGACACAACTAGAGATTTTTACAATGCTAGGAATTCGCAAGAGCAGGCGAAATATTCACAAACACTGATCTCTGGCCGACGGAGACTCGAACCTACGAACCTCATGACAAGGTACGCAGTGCTTTACCGACCGTACCACACTGGTCCAATACCTTGGCATCCAGCATTGTAAAAATCTCTAGTTGTGTCGATGCATGCAGGGGATGAGATGAAAAGCTGTAAGCCACCTGCCTGAAAGCTGGCTGCCTTGGAATAACGTCTAGCGAAAGCTGGATGCCAAGGTATTGGACCAGTGTGGTACGGTCGGTAAAGCACTGCGTACCTTGTCATGAGGTTCGTAGGTTCGAGTCTCCGTCGGCCAGAGATCAGTGTTTGTGAATATTTCGCCTGCTCTTGCGAATTCTAGCATATATATATATATATATATATATATATATATATATATATATATATATATATATATATATAATGTGTGTGTGTAATTTATTAGGAAATAAGGTATAAAAGATTTTCAGAGATGTGATTAATAACAATGACATTTCAAGTACATACTTCAGGTAACTTCTGTGGACTAGGGTGTATACCCAAGGTACGACAGACATTACCCAGCTGGATGTACACTTTCTCAATGAACCTAGGGTCTTTGAACCTAAGGGAAAGAACGTGTATTGAAGGGTAAATTCACCGCGTTTGCTAGACTTCATGGACTCCCTGGGATTGGCGACTGCATTTCCTTCTTAACTGCAGTCGCTATGCAGCATATTTGTAGCCTTAAATCAGCTTGCCATTTGTCCTGGGATGCAAGGTAATTCCATTTCAATGCTTTTAACATCCATTAGATCTGCATAGTTGAGGCAGCTCTTGTATTGCTAGGCATCCAACTGTTACAAGGTTTTTTTTTAATGATATTGTTAAACTCTTTGTGCCCTGCACTCTTTCCGTGTGAGCTATGGCAAACAAGACCATGATATCCGAGCTAGTCCACCAGTGCGCTGCCGCAGGTGTACCTACGTTCGCTGAGGATATGGGTGGCAAGGTGAAGGGTAATATCAAAACGAATGATCTGAAAATAGAGACAGGCAGCATGAGGAGCTCTCACTTCCAGTAGCCGAGTTCTGGCTTTCCCTGACACATTCTCACCCACTGACACAAACCACGGAACGGGTGGGGGTTGAACCCATGGTGAGTAAGTCGCCATGGGTTCATATTCCCACCCGTGGAGTTTTACGGCTCAATTGCCGCGAGTTCGATCCCCACCCGTACAGTGGTTAATGTTCTCTCCTCTGTGGTTATGGAAAGAGACAAATTCAGTACAATGCGAGCCTTTACCGACAGAGTTACCTTATCCAGGTGAGTCTTTCATTCACAGCTACAGACAGTTGCACGAGGCTCGGGCTAGCCCCATAGTGCAAAGAAATGCCAAACAATAACGACACGAAAAATAGACACAAACGCAGTATAATGCAATCCTTTCTTGATAACGTTTCGCTCACAACTTGGGCTTTATAGAGTCCCCCATTCTAGACCCCTTCCACCCTTTCCCCAAACCTACAACTCTCCACCCAGCTTCACATCCCAGACTCCTCCACCTCAATCCCCATTTCTAGATTCCCTCCGCCCCAGCCCCAATCCTAGACTCCTCTACTCCGACCCCCATTCTAAACCCCTCCACCCCAGCCCCCTTCCTAGACCCCTCCACCTCGCCCCCATCGTAGACCCCTACCCCACCCCCCACATCTTAGACACCATCCACCCAAGCTCCAACCCAACACTCCTCCATCCCAGCTCGCATCAAAGACCCCCTCCACCCCAGACCCCATACGAGACCCCTCTACACCAGCCCAGATAATGCAGTTTCTGTGTCTTTTTGGTGAACCACAACTTGTAAAACGAACACGAATGCATTTAGTAAGTTCCTCGCTGCAAACAGATGACTGCACCGGCGTGCAGGTGTAGCACAGTTGGTGA
Organism: Cherax destructor; assembly: GCA_009830355.1. NCBI lineage: Eukaryota > Metazoa > Arthropoda > Malacostraca > Decapoda > Parastacidae > Cherax > Cherax destructor. The sequence continues at coordinate 79,383 of WNWK01003223.1, read as the reverse complement.
TCCACGTACTGTACGTGAATCTTTTATTGGGGTCATGCTTATCTGCAAGACTTTTCTTATCCGAAGCACGGGAGAAGAAATGTTATGAATTTTATCATTTCATACATGAAAAAAAGCAGGATGGAACCTCAGCTATGGCAGGGAAAAAAATCAGATGCTGTGGCATGCATAAAAATATTGCGCAAACTTTTTAAGAATCACCATTGTTGTCTTCATCGCCATGCACTTGTAATTACATTAATGCCACTAAAACTACAAGATGCGCTTCATGAGGTAGTCAACATCATTTAGCACAGTGAAGACACACACTGTTGCATTCCAGAGTTGGTTGACTATCTCGCTCAAAGTATTGGCTCGTATTTACGTATTACTAGCAAATAGAAAAATTATATTCTGGATGCAGACGGCAGCATACTCAGCTGGTACATTCACTCACCTCAATAAACTTAATATTTCAGTTCCAGGAATTAATGTAACTATCTTCAGGTTAGTAACTGAATGTAATTCAACTTCAACTTTGGAGTAAGTGGGCTTCTGTGAAAAATATTGCATGTTTCCCAAATCTGAGTGACATTCTCAAAAACGAATGACGTTCCTCAGCAAAAAAAAAAATCAAAATTTTGGTGATGCAACATTCTCTGATTTGCTCAACTCAAAGAATATTTTTCTCCGTCGGCAGAGACATTAGACAGGCCTCAGAATCTTTTCCATGCATCTGTTGTCGTGTCTAAATTAATAATACAAGATCATTTGACTTATTAATTAATAATACAAGATCATTTGACTGTTATTAATTTATAAAAAAAAATCCATTAGTTACAGGATTTAGATAATGAAAGAACACGAAGATTGAAATACCTTACTGGTTATACAATAACATAACTTTGCCAGAGAACGTTCTCTTTCCACACGACAACAACAAAATATAAATAAAGAGGCAGGATAAATGTGGAAAATGATTTCCATTTGCAGGTAACAACAGTTACTTCAAACACCTAACTTACACTTCAGGAAAAGTAATCACATCCAAGCCACTGATCATTTATTTAATACACTGCTGATATTATCTCATCACTAACAGTAAAATTATTTAATTTTAATTATTTTGCATTCAAACAATAACCAATGAAAATACTTTCTTTTTTCTTTTATTTATTTTTTTAATTTGTATACCATTTGTTTTTAAATCACATAGCTAAATAAAGCTGCATAAATTGTGTATTACCATTTACTTTCCATCATTAAAATTTTACCTTCAGGACAAAGTTTGAAAACCGCTGTTTTTAACTAAGCTTGACCGCTTTTGTTAATAGTGACTTCAGAAGACTGTGGTATTCATGTAGTTTTGAGGTGTCGTATATAAGTGCACGTCTCAGGAAACATTAAGTCAGGAAAGCTCCGGCACTTTGTTAGAGGACGCAAGACGTCTTGGGCGTCTAGATTGCTTGTGCATTGTTCCGTCCTCTTCATATCATTCGGTTTGTCCTCGAGAATGACGTCAGTGGTATTAATTCCCAGTGGAGCTCCGAACAGGATGCTGTTAGTGAGGGGGGGAGGAAGGGGGAAGGCAATGACTGAATCCCTTGGTAGTGTTTAGTTCAATTCCATCGATTGCTTGTTGGTTGACTAAGATGATTTTGAACTTGGAAGGATTTGGAAGATCAAAATCTACTTGAAGCTACTCATTTGTAACTACCGGTGAGACATCACCCAAGAACCAGATGCTTAGCTTCATATTTCAGTCTTCTGGTAATTTACTGACAGCGATACAGAAGAGAAATGATGTGAAGGGGATGTCATTCCTGAACTCCCTCTGACGAACTAACTTCTTGCTCCCTAAACAGAAGCGTCGAGTCCATGATGTATCCAGCTGAAAACAAAGAGAGGCTGTTAATACCACGTCTCTTCTCTTTTATATGTGCGGGTTGTGTGTGTAGTGTACCACGTCTCTTCTAAGTAAACTGAAGACATTCTTGAAGTCTAGTTAAACTACTGCTTTATCTTGGAGTAGTTTACGAACCTTTTCTTTACTGTCTTAAGAGACATCGAAACCAAGTTGGTTCCATGGAAATACCATATCTGCTTGCATACGAAAAAATATTTATGTAATATTGTGTAATGCATATGTGTATGTGTGTATATATATGTCGTGCCGAATAGGTAAAACACGCCAATTAGCAAAAACTCATTTAAAATTAAGTTCTTTCTAAAATTTTCTCTTATTCGTTTAAAGATATACTTTTTTCATTTATGTTAATGTAAAAATTAATAATTTTGTACCAAAAGTACCTTAGAAAAATTATCTAACCTTATTATAACAAGCGCAATTTAATTTAGCCTAATCCAACTAAATATATTTTAGATAAGCTTAATATAATTTAATAATAAACACAATGAAATATATTTTTTTCGTTAGGTTCAGAATGATTTTTGCGAAATTACTGCATACACAAATTTTCGCTTTCCTTATTCGGCAAGAAGAGCATTGCTATTTAAACCAAAGTCGCAAGTTTTACCTATTCGGCACGACATATATATATATTTACCAAACTGCGGCAGGCCAGGGTTCGACCCCACGACATATTGCCCTGCCTTGAGGCGGAGAGTCAGCTTCACTGACTATAGCTAAAATGATAGGAACATTATTTCTGACTGAAATTAGGAACATTGTTCCTAAATGGCATTAGGAACATTGTTCCTAATGTCAATTCTATGAACGAGAAAGTCACCCATTACTGAATGCGTCTCTTCTTATATTTACCAACTGGAGTCTAAACAACTGGTTCAACCTTCACTCTGAAGCAACAGATCCAGTCGTGTTCAACCTTCACTCTGAAGCAACAGATCCAGTCGTGTTCAACCTTCACTCTGAAGCAACAGATCCAGTCGTGTTCAACCTTCACTCTGAAGCAACAGATCCAGTCGTGTTCAACCTTCACTCTGAAGCAACAGATCCAGTCGTGTTCAACCTTCACTCTGAAGCAACAGATCCAGTCGTGTTCAACCTTCACTCTGAAGCAGCAGATCCAGTCGTAATCAGAACATTGTTTCCTAAGGTAGGCTTAGGAACAGAGTACGAAGTATTCACATAAGTAAATATAATTTAAATATACTATGTAAATTGTATTTATTTTTACCGTGCGTGTTTGTGTGTGTGTTCTTTTTCTCAAATAACAGTAAACTTACCTTGTAAACAACTGACTCTCCAAGGGCGCAATTTGACCCGTCGTTCTGCATGACAGGCCTTCACAAGACAACTGACGAGTACTGGGAAGCCCCGCTCGACCAACTAGCTTCTGTATTAAGACTGGAATAATGACTGTACCCGTCACATATTCAACATCTTGAACACTTCACGAGTGTTCACATCGCTTCCTGTTTCTCCGCCATATTATTTTTTCCTTATATTGTTTACTGGGAAGCAAATATATACTCTCTTCAACGTTGCCACTTGGTTAGGTTTCGACCACTAATCTGCTGATCTTGGTATTGTAACTGTATGCCGCTCTGTGACACAAGATTTATTTCTTTGAGTCCCTCATTATAAGTCAGTACTCAGCATTTACTCAAGGTCTCTGGCAGCATATTAAGCTTGAGAAATAAACCAATGTGGGTAATGTAGATCCCAGAAAATATTACATATTTTAGATTCTTCATCGCCTAAATAACATGAGTAGCAGCCATGATAAGCGTTGAAGACGATGATATTACAAACTTTAACTTGGTGGTTAAGACATAAGAGTGAATGTATGTGCTCGAGTGAGTGCAGTTTCTATACATATAGTTGTCTTAACACTTCCTTCTATAAAATTGATTTCCATCAGTCCATCCTCTTAGCCTCATCTCCTCTTAGCCTCATCTCCTCTTAGCCTCATCCTCTTAGCCACATCCTCTTAGCCTCATCATCTTAGCCACATCCTCTTAGCCACATCCTCTTAATAATAGGCAATATTTTACTCCTGCTACGACAGTCAAATAAATGACTGTTTAACGAGAATAAAACAGTGATAATTTATCTTGTGGCCGCAATGAGGAAAATGTCATCAACATATCTCAATTGAATTTAACCCCTAATTAATAGTTGTTATAATAAGTCATTCTCAAACCACGGTACTGGCGGGGATGGAATTAGCAGCAAGTGAATCGTTCTCAATATATTCCATAAATAAATTGGCAAAGATTAGGGATAGAGAATGTACACTGCGAAAACATTACTACACTTGTAAGAAGTAGTCCCTCGAGAATTTTCCAAGTGCATATTATGATATATATTTGCTCCTCCATTCCAGGGACTCCAGGTGTTCCCAATGGTTTTGTTTGTCTGAATGTTTAAGGGCTGTGGAAGCTCTCTCTACACTATCCAGATATGTAGTTTTGTCTGCCTTAAAAAGAGTTATTGTTTTACGTCAGTGTTTCAGTCTAGAGAGAAAAAGTATCTTGTAGAGTCTCATTGAGTTGATGTCTCTTGTTTTAAAGGTTCTAGTTATCCAGTCTATCATTTTCCTTGCGACTGTGACAGTAACACTGTTGTGATTCTTGGACATAAAATACTCTGATTTTGTTACTCTTAAGTGTCTCGCGCTCTATAGAGCGGGGAAGAGTTAAGAGTGAGAGTGAGCAAGACAGAGCGACGATATATGTAAAACAGCGGAGAGGTCGAGAGGCCTGAGTGTGTGGTCTATATATTATTTATTAGCAGTGATTGACAATAACAATACCGGCCAGCAGTGGCAGGTCGCATCCGGGTCTGGCATCAGCAGTATAATTGTATTTGCTTCTTACACAGAGAAGATTCCATAACCTTACGCTAGGTGAAATATTAATAGAGGTGTGCTGACCCTTACCTCCATATTAATTAATTAATTCTCTCTCTCTCTCTCTCTCTCTCTCTCTCTCTCTCTCTCTCTCTCTCTCTCTCTCTTTCTCTCAACCACTCATTCACACAACCTCACTCTAACCACATCCATGACTCAATAATTTTTAGATTACACAATACACAATAACTTAAATCATAAAGACAATAGCGTGAAGCAACTAGACTACACTTCCCTACCATGAAGTTGCTGCAGGAAGACAGCAGCAGCGCCTAGCCCATGTGAAGCATAGCGAAGCAAGATAAACTGGCACTTCCTACCATGTGAAGCATAGCGAAGCAAGATAAACTAGCACTTCCTACCATGTGAAGCATAGCGAAGCAAGATAAACTGGCACTTCCTACCATGTGGAACATCACACGACAATACTGACTAATATTAACATGTGAAGCATAATGGGCAATATGGACTGGTATTTCTTATGTAAAACATTACTCAAAAATAAATTAGTATTTTTTACCAAGTACATATGAGTATATGGGAAAGACATCAGTGGACTTGAAAATCCACACTGAGGCTTGATGCTGAAAAAAAACTATCCATTTGTATCAAAATTAAGAACCATCTGGCATTATCTAGATGCATGGGATAAGGATAGGAAAGCATAAGGCTCCCTTTCCTTCCTCCACTCCCACCGGCATGGAAAAACATGGGGAAAAATATGCACTACCATATTAGAAAAATAGCACAGAATTTACTATATGGATGGAAATGGATAAAAGACATGGGCTGCAGCTACCTCGACTTAATTAGTACTTTTTCTGTCTTTACTCGTTTTGCTCTACTGCCACTAACAAATTTGTGTACCAGTGATTCTATACGTGATTACCACCAGTTCTGTTATGGCTAACACACCCATCTACTTCTACAGTTATTAACTTCGTTTTTTTCATTATCGGATGATCTTACTGATATAGTTGGTAAACAAACAGCTGGAGCACGTTGACTTCAGATTACCCCAGGGGAGCATCTTCTTGAATCCTGTACTTGCAAAGTGCTTGTCCATCTCGTTCACCCCAGGGGAGCATCTTCTGTACTTGCAAAGTGCTTGTCCATCTCTTTCTTGTATGATTATATTGTCTTCGCTCTTACAGCTATAGCGTTTAGCTTATTCCATTCTTCTTGAATTCCGTTTTCAGGAAAATCTTTGCATACGTTCATGTGTCATCTAGTCTCGTGGTTTTATTTCATTGTTTTGAATTATGAATTCATTCAGTACTTCTGATAGCTCTTCGTTTCCAAGTGTGTCACAGTATCTTAGAGGTTTCAATGAAATCTCGAAGTCACTGTTTACTAAGACACTAAACGTGAAGAACATGAGCTTTTTCTTCATATGGTTTGTTTTTGAGGTGTGTAGCCACACCTACGTTCGTCTTTATGTAACTTGGAGACCAAACTGGACGGCATAGTCAAGATGCGATCTAACAAGAGCATCATCATGAGTGAGTATGATGTTTGGTGTTTGTTTTGCTTAAGTTTCTAGCTATCAAACCTGGCATTCTGTTGCAGAGAGGCATTGTGTGGTATTTATGGCCCATAATAAGACAGCATAGACAGGTATTTCTGACCATGTGGAGCATATTGAGCCAACACAAGGAGGAGTGTTTGTGAAGGCGAGGTCTCCAGGATATTGAGCCGTTGATCAATGAGTAACTACAATAATATTAAATTAATCATAACCTACTAGCTATACACCTGGCATTGTACGACCCATACGGATTTAGCGCATCCCCATGAATTTAATAATAATGATAAAAATAATAACCAGTTCCCCTTCGATACCATGATATGTATTATTATAGGTATCATCATCTTATAAGATGCATAATCTATTTGTAAGCAAGATTAGAATCAAACTGATAAGTCTGAGCAGAATAAAGTGTATGTCAAGTGAACCACAAAAACTAGACCTGAGAACCAGTGCTTGCTAGACCAGCCGTCGGTCTCCCTGACCTTGACAGTGGCTCACTGCATCATGCGCACGTACCTTATATATATATATATATATATATATATATATATATATATATATATATATATATATATATATATATATATATATATATATATATATATATATGATCTTTGTAACACATCGTCCGCCGCCGCTGATGACGTTACATCTTAAACACGTATTAATTCATATCACTGTTTACATTTTGCTTTCAAGTAAAAATCCATTTACATCCGATACATCCATTTACATTCTTCATTACATTTCTGTACTGAAGTAGCAGTGTGAGAGTCGGTGCCGCCTGGATGGTGTGAGAGTCGGTGCCGCCTGGATGGTGTTAGAGTCGGTGCCGCCTGGATGGTGTTAGAGTCGGTGCCGCCTGGATGGTGTTAGAGTCGGTGCCGCCTGGATGGTGTGAGAGTCGGTGCCGCCTGGATGGTGTTAGAGTCGGTGCCGCCTGGATGGTGTTAGAGTCGGTGCCGCCTGGATGGTGTGAGTCGGTGCCGCCTGGATGGTGTGAGAGTCGGTGCCGCCTGGATGGTGTGAGAGTCGGTGCCGCCTGGATGGTGTTAGAGTCGGTGCCGCCTGGATGGTGTTAGAGTCGGTGCCGCCTGGATGGTGTGAGAGTCGGTGCCGCCTGGATGGTGTTAGAGTCGGTGCCGCCTGGATGGTGTTAGAGTCGGTGCCGCCTGGATGGTGTGAGAGTCGGTGCCGCCTGGATGGACATCACATGACGGCCACGAGAGGGAAGGTTTGTAGGCCACAAGAAAAAGTTGGATCGTTCTGCAGTTTCCAGATGTATCTTTCATAAAGAACTCTGTCGAAATGCCTTTTTATTTTTTGGGGGGGAGGGGGGGAATTGACATATATACCGTCTATCACTCGTTAGGTTCTTCATTGCTTCCTGTTATTACTTTTGTTGTGACTTCTTAGCTCTGATACCCGTCAAGAAGAAGAAGGGGGGGAAGGGGGTTTGTTCCATGATACTAGGTAAAGGGCTCTTGATCCAAGAATTTGGAGCTACCATCCCTATCTTAGAATTAGTCCTGGCTTAGTGTTTACTCCCCGTCCTCTTACTTAAATATTGATATTACAGTCGCTGTTTTTATCTTATTAGCACTTTTATTTGCAATAACATGTAGAAAGATTTGCCAGTGGTTCACACAGTGCTTCCGAGGCTTCTTTCAGAACCTGCCCAGATACATCAACAACTTCCGTTGCTTCTGATGAATAAAGCGCAATGAGTATTTTCTTTACTATATGTGAAGTGAGAATATTTGTCTATATTTTATTGGTTTACTCTTAATTTTATTATCTGCGCTCTTATCCTGGACCCTCTTTAAATACTCAGTTCAGCTCCAGACACACCTACTTCTCATTCTCGGTGACCTCCTGCACTTTCTTTCTTAATCTTCTCAGGAATATAGGAGTTGATGTCAGGAATATTATAAATAGTTAATGATCATGAGAAGTATATGATTATAATACTCCTATCCTCAAGTGTCATAAACGGGAGAAGTGATTTATTATGATAATCTAATAATGATTAATGATGTAATAATTGTCGCCATTATAAATATGCTACCTTGCAATCTTATTACCAAGTTATTTATGGGTCTCTTATGTGCATGTGTAGCAGTGTCGGTGCTGACTTTCTTTCTATATATATATCCCAGATATTTTCTTCGCTTATTTTCTCACCCTCACATATTCCTGGCAACTTATTTTGCTTCTCTTCCATCTGTCGTTCTCATTTTTCTATTTTTCATATGCAGTTGCAGTATCTGACACAGCTGCTCCCTGTGTCTGGCTGCTCCATGTGTCTGGCTGCTCCATGTGTCTGGCTGCTCCCTGTGTCTGGCTGCTCCATGGATTCTCTCATTATTCATCTACTCGCTGTTTTCTAATATATTTATATGAATTTTTTCATCCACCTGCCGCCATTTCGCACATAAGTGCTCCATCATCTAATTCGTTGACGATCCTTTGATGACTCCTTCTTGTTGTAATTCGTTTAAGAAGCTTGGCTTTATTCCTCTTTATTCCTCATTACTTTCTAGATTCACTTCCTGCAGGTGACCGTGACTGTGTCACTGACTCACACCAACTTCTCATTGATTATATTAATCATCCCTGAAGAGGAACCTTAAAGTGGCTGCCAATATTTTTTTCCTCCAACTTTTCGTTTTTCTTCAGCTAATATCTCGAGTCTCCATCTGATCGGCTTCGTATTTTCAACGTTTATGCTCACGCGCCATATGACCAGAGTTGTTAAGCCCGTCCCCAGCATTCTGGAATGGCTCTGATAACTTGCTAAACCCTCAGCGGCGGAGCTTCAAACGCTCACAAAGGTCGCCTCTTAATTCGACGGCTGAGAGTTAAAGTATGTAGGTGCAGAGTTGCCTATTTTATGAGTAAAATAGCGTAAAATTGTTATTCCCGTTAAATCGCTTTCAATCATTTTCGGTTTGCCACTTCTGAATGTCTTCAATGTTTAATGGCTGAGGCATCTTACAACCAGGATAGTTCCCATTCGTTGGAATGCGTGCCATAAATGGAGAATGATTCATCTAATCGGCTTCAGATTTCCACCACTGGCGTGGTGTCCTGAACGCAAGCTTGCTGCCGTTACTGGCTGCCATATATTCCAGTTTGTTAATTTTACTGAGCATTGATATTCACTTTCATTAAATAACTAAAGATTGTTTCTTCTGTTCGCCTTCAAAATAATAATAATGAGACATTCTAAAAGAAGGATGATGCCCCATAAGTTTAGTCTATGCATAAATTTGAAATGTTATTGAAATTGTTTAAAAATCCTGAAATTGTTGGAATCACGCCAGTTACTGGAGAATGCCTTTTCTGATCAGCTTCAAACCTTCACCGTTGGTAAGGAAAGCCAACGAACTTTCTCTTTAAATTTAGTTACTCATACGATTATTCTTCCATTTGCTTCCCAGTTTCCCTAGTTCTTCTTGTGGTTAATGACTTCCATGGCAATTTTTTTTTGCCTTGGACCTCTGAGTTCTTGTGCTACATCCTCGATGGCTTTTGTCATATCAATATTATCTTTTCGCTCGTGTCTCGGTCTCCTGCTGTTTGATGGTGGGTTATAGAATGTGGCTACTGAAACCTAGGCTCCCTCTGGCATGATTATTCCGGCCAAGGAATTTCTGTATTCACCACTGTACATTCCACTTAGCTAATCGAAGTTCCACGTGTTCCTGACTAGAGGTGTTGCTCCCCCAACTCCAATATTTCTCATTCCCTTCTCATTGCCTGGTACCCTGCTGGGAACATCGAATTTGTTATAGTTCCTCTTAATTATATCCCAGTAATGTCTATAGTCTTTAGTGCCAATCTTGATCATTTAGTTTCTTGTCTTTATTCGTTACTCCATTTCCAGATTTCCCCCTTTCATACCAGGTTTTATCTTGGGGAAAATAAGAGAGACATCCTCACTCGTGTTGTGTGGAGGTTTGGGGACATTCATGTCTGCTGGATGTGTATGGACTCACGAAATCGTAATGACACGATTGCAAACAAACTCTACCGTGGGTTCAAGCCCCGCCCGTGCTATGGTTTGTGTATTGGAGAGAGTGGATAGCGGTGGGACAGCGCAGTCTCGCACCACGAGTAAAACACGTTCACATTTGAACATTTCCTATTTTTTCCTCGACCCCCTCGTGTTGAAAATGTGACAGTGAAGAGTTGACAGCAGCAGTAAGAGTTGTAGTTGACAGCAAGAGTTGTAGTTGACAGCAAGAGTTGTAGTTGACAGCAAGAGTTGTAGTTGACAGCAACAGCAGCAACAACAACAGATACACCGGCATCAGTCTTAGCAGCAGCAGAAGCAGCACCAGCAGTTATAATAACAGCAGAGAGAGAGCGGGCAACGACAGCAGGAGCACAGTTAGAAGAAGCATCAGCAGCGGCAGTAACAGCCGAGTGAGAGCGGGCAGAAGCAGCAGCAGCAGAAAGAGGACAGCAGCAGCAGAGTGAGAGAAGACAGCAGCAGCAGCAGCAGCAGAGTGAGAGCGGGCAGCAGCAGCAGAGTTAGAGCGGGCAGCAGCAGCAGAGTTAGAGCGGGCAGCAGCAGCAGAGTTAGAGCGGGCAGCAGCAGCAGCAGCAGCAGCAGCAGCAGCAGAGAGCGGGCAGAAGCAGCAGCAGCAGAGTGAGAGAAGACAGCAGCAGCAGCAGCAGCAGAGTGAGAGCGGGCAGCAGCAGCAGAGTTAGAGCGGGCAGCAGCAGCAGAGTTAGAGCGGGCAGCAGCAGCAGAGTGAGAGCGGGCAGCAGCAGCAGAGTTAGAGCGGGCAGCAGCAGCAGAGTGAGAGCGGGCAGCAGCAGAGTGAGAGCGGGCAGCAGCAGAGTGAGAGAAGACAGCAGCAGCAGCAGAGTTAGAGCGGGCAATAGCAGCAGAGTTAGAGCGGGCAACAGCAGCAGTGAGAGAGCGGGCAGCAGCAGAGTGAGAGCGGGCAGGCTGGCAGGCTGGTGGACAGGCCAGCAGGCACCCCACAGAGAGTGGGATAGCGGGCTCCATGAACATCATAAATAACAACCTCTGCCTTGCTAGGTTCCCTCCTTCTCCTCACCTTCTAACTAACTTACAACTAACACTATCCGAGTGCCACTCCAGCCCAGGTGCACATGGGGGTGTCGCAGAGCACCTGAGGATAGCACCTGCTCGCTATCCCCCGGCAGTGCCCAGCCAGTGTGGCACTGATGACTGTGTGTTGAGGTAAGCGGGGTCCTGGGTGACCCTCTCTCTGGGCAGCACCATCTCCGTCGCCACATGACGTCTGTGAATCTGTTAGCATCATCATCACCATCATCATCATTATCATCATCATGTTCTCCGTGGTGATCATGTGGATGGGGGTGTGGTGGGGGTGGTTGGAGGGGGGTGGGGTACTAGAGCTGGTGTTGTGTGGGTAGTCGAGTGTGTAGCGGTTCAAACCTGGTTCCTCTCACCTCTAGCTCGCAACACCTTCCTCGGCTCCTCTCCCGCCTCTCCTTGCAGCATCTCTTGCAACGGATGCTGACCTTCCTCGCCACTACTGAAGCCAGCCACTAACCTCGCCCTCAGCTCCTCTCCTGCGTCATCTGCAGCCTGTACTACGTCATCTTCGTCATCAGTCATCGTCATCGACTGTGAGCATCGACATTTTTGGTAATATAATATTCATCACCTTCGGAGCCATACTATTAACCAATTTAATTCCCTCCTCCACAACGCAAACACAGACCGACACATTGATCACAAAACAAGGGCAAAAAAAATCTCCCATAATGGGATTGTCATGTTCACCTACAACAAACACACAACTATCTGAACAACTCTCCATCTTCAGCAATAGTTTTGCTTTTAACTTCACTACCAAACCCAGCTGCGTCAGATGAGCACTTGTACTCTCTATATATTCCTTCGAAGCACAGTATTACCTACGAAATAGCAGTGACATTACTACAAGAATCACAAGGCCGTCTCAGTAGCTGGGGCAACTACACACGGAAATTGGAGGAAAGATAAGATGTACGTTGCGAAACTAGAGAGTAACGTAGTCAAATTAGAGTTTGCTTAGCAACGTGTGCTTTCCCTTCACTTGTATCGGTGGTACATCATTCGAACCCCAGCGAAAGTAGGACATAACTTGAGCCAACTGCCAGATCAGCCAAGTTAAAATTGTTGTATACAGTAGACCTGCAGGACACTGGTAGCAACAGCCTGGTTACCCAGGCAGTCAACAAAGAAGTCTGGCCTTAGGCCGGGCTAAGAGAATTGAATAACTCTTGAAAACGGTTACAGGTACGTCACTCTTGAAGGACTTCTCACACGATAAACTAGCCACTTCAGTGGCCAAATCTAAAATCTAAAATCTAATCTAATCGACCTTTCAGCGGACCAAACAGTAAGAGCAGCAGGAACTGACTCACCACTGGCAAAGAGATCCTCGTAACAGCATCTCTCTCAGTATTGTGGTTGACACTTTCACTATACACTGTCTTAATCATCACGACAGTGTCATAATCACTACTACCACAGTGTCAAAATAAACAGCCACCATTGCAATATCACTAATTACACTACAGTGCCACAGTAACCAATGGAGTACCACAGTCACCACTGCAGGAGGACTGTGTCACTATATGAACGGCTGTTACTGTTGTAAGGACTACGTAACCGAAGTGATGACTGTGTCACAGTGACCAATGGAGTACCAAAGTCACCACTATATTATCACAGTCACCACTACAGTACGACAGATACAACTACAATACGACAGTCACCACTACAATACGACAGTCACCACTACAATACTACATTCACCACTACAGTACTACAGACACCACTATAGTACGACACTCACCACTACAGTGCCATAGTCAATACTACAATACAATAGTCACCACTACATTTGAACAGTCACTACTACAGTACCACAGTCAGCAATGCAATAGTCATCACTACATTACAACAGTCACCACTACAGTACCACTGTCACCAATGTAACAGTCACCACTACAGTACCACAGTCACCAATGTACCACAGACACTACAGTACCACAGTAACCACTACAGTACCACAGACACCACTACAGTACCACAGACACTACAGTACCACATACACTACAGTACCACAGTAACCACTACAGTACCACAGTAACCACTACAGTAACACAGTCACCACTTCAATGTTAGAATTACCACTACAGTAACAAAGAGCTACTGTGACACGATCACCACTATAGGAAGTCACAGCTACAAAACGTGACATTTTGTAGCTGTGACTTCCTATAGTGGCTACAGTGCCACAGTCACCCTTACAGTGCCAAAGTCCCCCCAACAGTGCCACAGCCACAACTACAGTGATCTAGTCCCCACTACAGTAAGAAAGTCACAGCTACAGTGCCACAGTCACCAAAACAGTAACATGGTTACAACTACAGTAGCACAGTCACCACTACATTACTACAATCACGACTACAATGTCAATCACAAGTCGTCACTACAGTGACAGTCCCCACTACAGTGGCAGTCCTCACTACAGTGGCAGTCCTCACTACAGTGGCAGTCCTCACTACAGTGTTACAATCTCCACTATATTGACAATCACCACTACAGTGACGCAATTACTCCTATAGTGAGTCATCATTACAGTGATTCACATCTACAGTGACACAGTCACTATTTCGGTTACGTAGTCCTTACAACAGTAACACAGTCGTTCATACAGGTTCAAATTTAGGTTGGATATATACATGAGTGAGAGGGGTTGGATTTGTGTGGAACTTGCACATAAGTAAATAGAATTATCAAAGCTTATTTCTTAGGTAGCATTGAAAATTGAGATGGGCAAATATTGACGCGACAAAGCTTTACACAGAGCTCAACACAATGTTTAGGTTAGATTAGGTTAGGTTAGAATACGTTACAATTAGTTAAGGTTTGATTATTATAAGTTACATTAGGTTAGGTTATGCTTGCTATATACCCTATACACTTTAACCAAACGTATCTTAACCAAGGACATCGTACCGTGATCTACTCTAACCCAAACTATTGTAGCCTGATCCAGTCTATCCTAACCTAACCATGACAAAAACATTCTTAAGAACTGCGTCGCGTCAAGGTATCGGCGTCAGGAAATCACAAGACAACACCTGAGTCTTATTAAATGTGGTAGGTGTCTCTTACCCCTGTTAGCGTTTCCAGATCAATAATAATAATATTAATACAACCTACTCACAGTTCCCAGTTAGTAACTGTGCGTGTGGTATGGCAGTGATGAGGGGTCCAGTTCTTCACAACTGCCAACCTCACCTACTGCCTCTCACTCACTGGACGCAGAGCGGGGCCGCTGGATTCACACGGAGGATCGAACCTCCGTCATTTCTACCGCTTAATAACCCACACAGGCGTATCGGTTAACATAACCACTAATTCTCTTAATGCATTTTAACATTTTGTTCTTTTAGAATACATATATATTGTTATTATATTTAAAAAATATGCATTAACAGTATAAAATTATCAGGCAGAATATCTATTAAAGATTTTTTTTATGCAGTGCACGAATATCGAAAATGAACGGAAAAAAATATATAAATTAGCATTGGAATAAAATCCTCCACGGATTATTCTGTTGTATTACATGAAGCGCTAAACTCGTGTGGGTCATTCACAGCCAGGAGTGGCTGGAGAGGGATCCTCCGTCCGCTCTAGCGCTGATTATTATTATTATTATTATTATTAGAAGTAGCAGTAGTAGTGTTAATAAAATTATATAATTATTATTAATATTATTAATAATATTAACGGTTAAATTATTTTATTATCAATAATAACATTATAGCAATAATATATATATATATATATATATATATATATATATATATATATATATATATATATATATATATATTTTCTATCAATGATGATAGTAATAATAATAAGACATTATTATTATTATTGTCCTGTAGCTCAAGATTGCTAGCACTTGCCTCAAACATTGAGGTCCGTGGTTTGATCCCCGGTACGAGAGAAAATATTAGGACGTGTTTCCTTACTTGTCCCTTTTCACCCATCAGTAAAATGGGTACCTGGGTGTTAATCGACTGGTGTGGATCGCATCCTGGGGACAAAACTGACCTAATTTGCCCAAAATCTTCTGTAAAACAAGGGGCTTACTATATAGTAGTATGTCATTGATGTCAGCTATGGTCTGTATACTTTGTACTTGTAGAAAAAAGATTATTATTATTATTATTATTGTTGTTAGTAGTAGTAGTAATAATAATAATATTATTATTATTATTAATTATTAATTATTATTAGAGGTACATAAAGTGGTTGATAGATTTTTTCTTTTTCAATCCTAGGGTTTCATTTATACCTTGAGACCACCTGATCCTAGCGGGATCAGATTTTCATTGCTTGAGTACTGTAACCACGAAAATATTATTGTCATTATAGGCACTACCTATTTTGATCTGGACCATTCTTCATGTTGGTTTCCGTGCGATAACTTGAGAAAGCTTCATCTGTTTGGCTTAAAGCTTTCGACACTAGTGCATCCTGCTTAGAAGAACTATTGGGCTGTTATTGCAACGTTTAGGTGCCAATATATAAGTTTTTTTTTTCTTTTTGCATCTTCCGTCTCTATTGGCTGATGCTGTGTAGATGCAAATTTGAAAATTTACTTAGTTAATAAATTCGGAGCAGTATCTGTAGAATGTCTCTTCGGTTTGGCTTCAAACTACAAGTGATAGTAGACTTTGTTTTGAAAAAAAATCACACTGATTTGGGCTGTTTAAAATTAATTTGCCAGTTTTATTAAACAAACTGATTTCCATGCAGTAACTGGAAAATGACTCTTCTGATCGAAATGAAACCTTGAACATTGTTTATGCAACAGAAAATATCACGTGTCTGGTGAGCCATTAAATATTAGTTTTTTTTTTTTTTTTTTTTTTGTTTTTAGGGCCGGTCATGGACCCAGACACAGTTTTCTTTTATCAACCAATGTTTTCTTTATAACTTGAGAATGCCTCAGGCAATCGGCTTCAAATTTTCAATGCTGATAAACTACAGATAGATGAAGTTTTCTGGAACTATTGGGCGGGGCAGGGGCCCTTTTGACGGTTTTATAAAGACTGTCTTGAGGTCCCAGAGGCTGTGCTCAGATGCTGTGTTTTTCCTTGTTAAGGTGTTGAGCTGCAGCTCCTGAACCTCTTAGTACAGTTGATCTATATCTCCAAGTGATTTATAAATTAGGATGCATTGGAAATTTATGCCGCGCCGTGCACTATTCCTCTTGCGGGATACATTTTCATGGCCAAGGGTTATGGGATACCTGGGATACCTTTCTAGGATCGCGTAGCGACAGACATACGTCTAGTTGTTGTGATATTCATGAGCACCGCTAACAGGGAAGCGAGCAGTAGTCTCCACCACTTTTCAGTAAGTTTCCCTAAGAGTGATCTTGTAGTTCTGGAGTGATCTTGTAGTTCTGGAGTGATCTTGTAATTAAACAAGGTTGTCTGAAGTGATTTTCTGATATCAAAGTCGCTATATTTGAAAAAAAAATAATCACAAAAAAATCTTTGCGAATAATTTACCATTGAAACAATGGCATATACAATAAAAAAAATTATTAACTAAGAACATGTCGTGTTTGCTAGGGTAGGATAGGTTGGGATAGGGTAGGTTACGATAGGTTAGGCATGGTTTAGGGTGGTATAGGTTGGGTGAGGATAGGTTACATAACTCTAGGGTGGGATAGGATTTGTTGGGTTAACCTTAGATTACGTTAGGATGGATCTGATTGGTTGGAGCGGACACGTACCTTACCAGTCCTAACCTAACCTAACTTTAACTAACCTAACTAACGCTGTTGTGAAACATGTTGGAATTCGTGGATAAAAATTCCCGTTACAGCGTTGTTTCTGTTTTTATTAATTTTCTTCAATTATTTCACAAACTTCACCTCAAAATACGCATAGCCTCCTTCGCAAGCTATGCATATTTTGATGTAGCCAAATTAGCAGTGATGTAGCAGAGTTACTGGTGATGTAGCAGAGTTAGCAGTGATGTAGCAGTTAGCAGTGATGTAGCAGTTAGCAGTGATGTAGCAGAGTTACTGGTGATGTAGCAGAGTTAGCAGTGATGTAGCAGTTAGCAGTGATGTAGCAGAGTTACTGGTGATGTAGCAGAGTTAGCAGTGATGTAGCAGTTAGCAGTGATGTAGCAGTTAGCAGTGATGTAGCAGAGTTACTGGTGATGTAGCTGAGTTATTGGTGATGTATTAGGCTAACGCTATAGCAGCGTTAGCATTGATGCTACAGTCTTAGTAGTGATTCTGTAGAGTTAGCAATAATATAGCTAAGTTAGTAATGATGTACTTAGAAGAATTAGCGGCAATGTACCTAATTTAACAGTGATTTAGCTGAGTTAGCAGTGATGTGACAGAGTTAATAGTGATGTAACAGAATTATCAGTGATGTAGCTGACTTATTAGTGATGTAAAAGAGTCAGCGGTGATGTCACTGTTAGCGGTGATGTCACTGTTAGCGGTGATGTCACTGTTAGCGGTGACAGAAGCAGCTGTTTCAATGTCAACATTATTAGTCGTGAATAATAATAATGGAGGCGCTGTGGTGGATGGTGAAGTAGTTAAGGTGCGGCTGGTGAGCTGAATATTAATGGTGACTGACCTGGCTATTAGTGGTATCGTGGTGTAGTGATGGTATTGGTGGTGAGTAGTAGTGATGGTGATGGAGAAGTGATGGTGGTGATGATGATGGAAGTACATGACAAAAGTGAACACACACACACACACACACACACACACACACACACATACACAAACACACACACACACAAACATACACACACACACACACAAACATACACACACACACACACACACACACATACACAAACACACACACACACAAACATACACACACACACACACACACACAGCGGAGAGGAAGTGTTGAAATGAGTAGAGTGTAATGAATCGGTCGTGAGTCTGAGGAGAACGGAGTGTAAAGCAGAGTTGCTGAAGGTACAATGTGATGTACTGCAATAGGTACACTAGTTCCCATTCTTTTGTGGTACCATAGGTTCACATTGTACTGCAAAAGGCTCACACTGTGTTACCATATGATCACATTGTTCATGCCATCAAAGTCTAATATTACTTGCGCCTCACATTGTCCTGTCATAGCCTCACATAGTGCCACTACTGAATCAAATTCTGTCGCAGCGGTTTGACATTCTCTGTATTGCTATAGTTTGGCATTGTGGCGTTAACCTCACAATATTTTTGACACCATAGGTTTACTAAAGAGATTTACTCTGATCAATTTAGCATGTTAAGGGTAGGATTAAGCTACATTACGTTATAATAATGCTAACAGGGTTAGTTCTGTGGAGAAATTACGAATTTGCAAGCCTTGGTAATTCACAAGATTCTTTACATGCCATTGTATAGCGGAATAGCTTTTGGAAAGGTCTGTATTTCGGAAAGAGGATGAACGCTAGTATCAATGCTCCTGCCTGTGAAGGAAAAACATACTTCGCAGAGCAAGCCTTTATAGATACAACGCTCTGCTCTGTGTAGAGAGCTTTATCAGGTCATGGCTTGATCTATACGGAGCAGAATATTTGTGTCGTGTTTTCTTTGCCTCACTTTTGTCGACAGTATGTCGCTGGGTTCTGGTTATTGATCGTTGGTTCCTAGGAAAAGATCCAGTCCTGACCTGACCAGACGAAGACCTCACCGAACTGCTCAACCACTCCTCTATATAGCAAGTTCCTTTAATAACTTGATTGGTTGCATCAACTTTTGTATAATATAAACTGGGACCAAACTTATATATTAGTTATTCAAGGCTAAGGTAGGTGAGGTCAGATTTGGTTAAGCTAATTTACTTTAATTAACGTGAGTTTCATGTGGCACCCCGGGGATGAGGACACCGGGGCGTCATTTAATCGAGTGATGATCCAGATTTATAGCGACTGATGAACATGCTTATGTTAATGATGTTTTGCATGTATTAATGGAGAACTTATGTGGCAAACCACACCGTCTTGGTTAATTGGGGTTAGTGCCTAGCGACTACCCAACGGGTCACGAAGGCTAGTTGGCATAGTTCACCAGTCAAGAATGCTTTATTCTTTAAAATTGGGATTAAAGCAACCTCTCGCTGTATATACACTGCAAGACATGAATGTTTCGGGGTATATATCCTGTGTACACTATCTTTCTCCATATCCTACACACAAGCTCTGTCGCACAATCACCCGTCAATAAACTACTTGCAAGCAAGACAAGCTTTAATTAAGGGCAGGTTTTGCTCTGTGTACACCTTTATCAATTCATAACTTGATAAAGGTTGTACACAGAGCGAAACGTTGTCTCAAGAGAAGCTTCCCCGCGCCTGTCTCTCGCCACCGTCGGCAGTAAGCCTTTGTAAACCACAGCGGGGTAGCAAACACGACCCAGCACCGCCGCTGCGGTCCCATCAAATACTCAAATGAGATATTGTCATGAGGTAGCCGGAGGGGAGTAATTTATCTTATTAGCATTTGATAACTTACATGTTCTCTCATACGATTTCTTAATTAATCAATAATATATTCCCGCACTCGTCTTGACGCATAAATTACTTTGCTTCCTGCGCAAGACGGGCAATTTGTTGATCGCGCAACTGCGTTACTTATGTAGTTGATATCAACGCTGTGTTGACCAAGTGTATATTCACACAGTCCTTGCCAAATCAGTTTCCCTAGAATCTTAGTTAATTCGTTGATTCTAATAATCTTAGCTAATTCAGTGGTTCTGGGTAACAATCATAGCGAATTTATTGGTTTTAATTAATAATCCTTTACTAAAATATTGGCGCTAACTAACAATTTTATATTTATTAATGATATTACCTTAAAATACTAGTGTATACAGTTTTTAAATAGAAATCCTAACTAAACCGGAAATCCTAACTAACAATCTTAGGTAAATCAGAAATCCTAAATAACAATCTTAGGTAATTTGGAGATTATATCTAACAATTCTAGGTAAATCAGAAATACTAACTAACAATCCTAGGTAAATCAGAAATCCTAACTAACAATCCTAGGTAAATCAGAAATACTAACTAACAATCCTAGGTAAATCAGAAATACTAACTAACAATCCTAGGTAAATCAGAAATACTAACTAACAATCCTAGGTAAATCAGAAATCCTAACTAACAATCCTAGGTAAATCAGAAATCCTAACTAACAATCCTAGGTAAATCAGAAATCCTAACTAACAATCCTAGGTAAATCAGACATCCTAACTAACAATCCTAGGTAAATCAGAAATCCTAACTAACAATCCTAGGTAAATCAGGGATCCTAACTAACAATTTTTGTCATGAGTCAGTACTACTAAGGTGGCGTGAGTTCCCCGTGAAGAATGCAGTGTTATTAATTGGTATGTTCTGACATTGTTATTTATTGGTACTATATTCTGACATTGATAGTAATCGTGACTGTTCTGCTAAAGCAAACTCTTCATTACCTGAACTTTTCTTAATAAATGTTTTAACACGGGCTATTGTCCAAGGAAACGTCTAGTGTGAAAATGTTAACTTTTTTCAAGGAAGGTCCAGATTTTGGGTAGGATCTATTTAACGACAGCATCCAGCCGTTTAACGATAGCACGCAGGACTGTCAGACGAGTGTCTGACAGTCCTGCGTGCTGGCAGTCAATTTTCCCTTCGATGCTTACTAGCAAAAAAATGCATGGAGTTCTCACGGAAAAGGACTCTACTGACGCTACTATTGGGGTACTAGACTGGGTGATATTAAAGAATATGGTATTACCTAAGTGTTTTTGTGAGAGTATCGTGTAGCCCACAACTCTTCTATGTCGCTTGGGAATGACTAACAGTGTTTAAGATAACCAGAAACTTCCTCTGGTTGGGCTTGAGGACAAATGCAAGACTTCACATCAAAAGCCTGCTCACGAATGTCAGTTGGCACCACTGTGCCCAATTCCGACATTTGAGGAACCATTTGCTGAATTAATAATGGCTCGTGTAGACTTGCTACCTAAGGCAAGGCAGGGAATAAATATGCATTTAAAGCAATGTGTATGACAACAAAATAACCTGAGGCATTACCTATGTGAACTATAAACACCAAATCAGTATTAAAAGTTTTTGGTAAGATTTTTTTCTTAAGAGGTTTGCTCCAGTCCATAAAATAAGACCAGTGCTCCACTTTTAAGACCAATGCCTTCAAGGGAGTTTTAACTCGCCGTGGAACAAAGCAGAGTTTATCAGCACATTTCTTGAATCACAGGGAGGCCTTTAAATATTACCACCAAACATTGAAAAAAACATCATTAGAACTTATTTGAAATTCCCCACAGACTGCGACGAAAGCTTTCTGTTGTTACTTTTCCCATCAGACTGCACAAGAAACTGTTGGGGTTAATCTTTTTGAGCTGATGTACAGTTACTTAGTGAGGAAGGAGTACAGTTACTCAGTGAGGAAGGAGTACAGTTACTCAGTGAGGAAGGAGTACAGTTACTCAGTGAGGAAGGAGTACAGTTACTCAGTGAGGAAGGAGTACAGTTACTCAGTGAGGAAGGAGTACAGTTACTCAGTGAGGAAGGAGTACAGTTACTCAGTGAGGAAGGAGTACAGTTACTCAGTGAGGAAGGAGTACAGTTACTAGTGAGGAAGGAGTACAGTTACTCAGTGAAAAGGAGTACAGTTACTCAGTGAGGAAGGAGTACAGTTACTAAGTGAGGAAGGAGTACAGTTACTCAGTGAGGAAGGAGTACAGTTACTCAGTGAGGAAGGAGTACAGTTACTCAGTGAGGAAGGAGTACAGTTACTAAGTGAGGAAGGAGTACAGTTACTCAGTGAGGAAGGAGTACAGTTACTCAGTGAGGAAGGAGTACAGTTACTCATTGAGGAAGGAGTACAGTTACTCAGTGAGGAAGGAGTACAGTTACTCAGTGAGGAAGGAGTACAGTTACTCAGTGAGGAAGGAGTACAGTTACTCAGTGAGGAAGGAGTACAGTTACTCAGTGAGGAAGGAGTACAGTTACTCAGTGAGGAAGGAGTACAGTTACTCAGTGAGGAAGGAGTACAGTTACTCAGTGAGGAAGGAGTACAGTTACTCAGTGAGGAAGGAGTACAGTTACTCAGTGAGGAAGGAGTACAGTTACTCAGTGAGGAAGGAGTACAGTTACTCAGTGAGGAAGGAGTACAGTTACTCAGTGAGGAAGGAGTACAGTTACTCAGTGAGGAAGGAGTACAGTTACTCAGTGAGGAAGGAGTACAGTTACTCAGTGAGGAAGGAGTACAGTTACTCAGTGAGGAAGGAGTACAGTTACTCATTGAGGAAGGAGTACAGTTACTCAGTGAGGAAGGAGTACAGTTACTCAGTGAGGAAGGAGTACAGTTACTCAGTGAGGAAGGAGTACAGTTACTCAGTGAGGAAGGAGTACAGTTACTCAGTGAGGAAGGAGTACAGTTACTCAGTGAGGAAGGAGTACAGTTACTCAGTGAGGAAGGAGTACAGTTACTCAGTGAGGAAGGAGTACAGTTACTCAGTGAGGAAGGAGTACAGTTACTCAGTGAGGAAGGAGTACAGTTACTCAGTGAGGAAGGAGTACAGTTACTCAGTGAGGAAGGAGTACAGTTACTCAGTGAGGAAGGAGTACAGTTACTCAGTGAGGAAGGAGTACAGTTACTCAGTGAGGAAGGAATACAGTTACTCAGTGAGGAAGGAGTACAGTTACTCAGTGAGGAAGGAGTACAGTTACTAAGTGAGGAAGGAGTACAGTTACTCAGTGAGGAAGGAGTACTGTTACTCAGTGAGGAAGGAGTACAGTTACTTAGTGAGGAAGGAGTACAGTTACTCAGTGAGGAAGGAGTACAGTTACTCAGTGAGGAAGGAGTACAGTTACTCAGTGAGGAAGGAGTACAGTTACTCAGTGAGGAAGGAGTACAGTTACTAAGTGAGGAAGGAGTACAGTTACTAAGTGAGGAAGGAGTACAGTTACTCAGTGAGGAAGGAGTACTGTTACTCAGTGAGGAAGGAGTACAGTTACTCAGTGAGGAAGGAGTACTGTTACTCAGTGAGGAAGGAGTACAGTTACTCAGTGAGGAAGGAGTACAGTTACTCAATGAGGAAGGAGTACAGTTACTCAGTGAGGAAGGAGTACAGTTACTCAGTGAGGAAGGAGTACAGTTACTCAGTGAGGAAGGAGTACAGTTACTAAGTGAGGAAGGAGTACAGTTACTCAGTGAGGAAGGAGTACAGTTACTCAGTGAGGAAGGAGTACAGTTACTTAGTGAGGAAGGAGTACAGTTACTCAGTGAGGAAGGAGTACAGTTACTCAGTGAGGAAGGAGTACAGTTACTAAGTGAGGAAGGAGTACAGTTACTCAGTGAGGAAGGAGTACAGTTACTCAGTGAGGAAGGAGTACAGTTACTCAGTGAGGAAGGAGTACAGTTACTCAGTGAGGAAGGAGTACTGTTACTCAGTGAGGAAGGAGTACAGTTACTCAGTGAGGAAGGAGTACAGTTACTCAATGAGGAAGGAGTACAGTTACTCAGTGAGGAAGGAGTACAGTTACTCAGTGAGGAAGGAGTACAGTTACTCAGTGAGGAAGGAGTACAGTTACTAAGTGAGGAAGGAGTACAGTTACTCAGTGAGGAAGGAGTACAGTTACTCAGTGAGGAAGGAGTACAGTTACTTAGTGAGGAAGGAGTACAGTTACTCAGTGAGGAAGGAGTACAGTTACTTAGTGAGGAAGGAGTACAGTTACTAAGTGAGGAAGGAGTACAGTTACTCAGTGAGGAAGGAGTACAGTTACTCAGTGAGGAAGGAGTACAATTACTCAGTGAGGAAGGAGTACAGTTACTCAGTGAGGAAGGAGTACAGTTACTCATTGAGGATGAGGGGGTAGGAGGAGGATGGCGTTGTCTGTGAGGAGGGAGAGTTGATTTAATTGTCACTCAGTACGAATCAGTTGATTACGTTAAAGTAAAAATTCATAGGATATTACAAATCAGTGGGTGAAACCTGAAGAAAGCGCAGAGAAAAATGAGAACAAAAATGTATAGAAAAGTTATTAATATTCGTTCTTTCAAGCCAGAAGACAGAATTATTGGGCAGGAAGCTCTTCTTGTACACGCCTTGAATGAACATTTTATGGAAACTGTGAAGGTGTCCCGTGGTTCGGTTGGCAACGTCCTCGGCCCACATACTGAGTGTCTGTGGTTCGATCCCTGGCAAGGGTGGAAACATTGGGCATGTTTACTTACACCTGCTGCCCTTGTTCGCCTAGCAGTAAGTAGGTACCTGGTTGTTGGTCGACTGTTGTGGGTCGCATCCCGGGAGGTGATAGTATACCTTAGATAGTGTCTTAGCCTGTAGAATTGATGTGTAATAAATAAATGATTTAGAAGCTCTCCGGTTATAGCTACCTATGGATAAGACAACTGGTGGTAAAGTATTCCACGTCAATCAGGTTAAATCTTACCGAGCTAAGTATCGTCTGCCCAGAAATGTCATATACACAAATATTAGCACAGATCTGAAACCTGAACTCGATTTTTGGAGGGCAGCCGGTGGTCTGGAGGTATGACTGACATAGAAAAAATTACTTCAGAACCCTGAAAACAATAATGATGACATCAACTGCACTCACTCTCAAGACATCCTGGCACTGCTAGATACTTACAAATAATTATACTCTGAAGTTTCTAAATTACGGTGCGTACAACATCGAAGCAAGAGATAATAAACCCATTACATTGCCTCCCTGCATAGCACATCCGGCAAAGCTACTACTGTTGCAGGAAGAGAACCATTTTTTATCTGAGAACGGACTCATTGGAGAATCTTCCAGCCCCTGGGTTTCTCCCTGTTTCCTGGTAAAGAATGGACTCATTGGAGAATCTTCCAGCCCTCCTGTAGGGCTTTCTTCCCCTGTTTTCCTGGTAAAGAACGGACTCATTGGAGAATCTTCCAGCCCCTGGGTTTCTCCCTGTTTCCTGGTAAATAATGGACTCATTGGAGAATCTTCCAGCCCCTGGGTTTCTCCCTGTTTCCTGGTAAATAATGGACTCATTGGAGAATCTTCCAGCCCCTGGGTTTCTCCCTGTTTCCTGGTAAATGAATAAAATGTTGGTGTAAGGATGTGTACGGAATATAGACAGATGAAAGTAACTGTTCATGATGCTGATCCTCTTCCACACGTTTCATGTGATAGCTTTCAGTGGAAACGCCAGGTATGTAACCACGCTGAATTCACTGAAGGATTACTACCAAGTACTTCAAGGTGACAAAGTCAAAGACACCTTTGCATGGTTGTACCAGCGAGTCGCTACCAATATTGGGCAGCCCCTTTTTGGAGGCGCAGTAGGCGGGCACATTTGGAGGGAGTTTTGACCTGTGTTGATGAGCTAGTAGTTATTGCTGACTAATGTCATTAACAGCTTAAGAACTTTGTTTAACAGGTCAAAGAAGTTATACAACTTCGGTGAGTTATCATAAACCAAATTTGGAAAATCATGATTACTTTTGGGTGGTCACCTTGTGGGACAGAGGAAATTGTTGCCTAGGAACTCCAAAATTTAGCTAGTTCTAGATTTTAAAGCACCCAGTGATCGAAAATCACTCAAAAGATTTTTTTTTTTTCTGTGGTTGGCGATTCTGGTTTGAAAATTGAGTTGGAATGGTGTGTCAGCTATCAGGAAGTATTTAAAAAATTAGATGGGTTGGTGTGTGCACTTTCCGTATTCATGTCGCCGGGTTATACAAGAGAGTTTAGATTAGAGGATACTACCAGTGATAGTGATGGTGGCTAAGATGCAGTCTCTCAGACGGTGTTAAGTCTTCTCAGCCGGAGTTAAGTCTTCTCAGCCGGTGTTAAGTCTTCTCAGCCGGTGTTAAGTCTTCTCAGCACACTGTAGAAACAACAGCATGACTATGTTACCAACCCAACCCCCCCCCTCACTCAACCTCTCAAATGCAAATTATCCGTCCCCTTACACAGCACCCAACCCATCAACCAACCAATCACCCAACCTCTCACCCAACCCATCACCCAACCCATCACCCAGCCCATCACTTAATCTCTCACCCAACCCATCACCCAACCCATCACTTAACCTCTCACCCAACCCATCACCCAACCCATCACCCAACCCATCACCCAACCCATCACCCAACCCATCACCCAACCTTAACTCATTATCTTTTCTAAATTTATTAGGTGACTCCACACCCTTCTCCCCAATAAATGTAATGCCTCTCTCGCACACAGATCTCTCTCTCTCGCTCTCTCTCTCTCTCTCTCTCTCTCTCTCTCTCTCTCTCTCTCTCTCTCTCTCTCTCTCTCTCTCTCTCTCTCTCTCTCTCTCTCACTCAGCAAATAATATTTAACAAATCACTAGAAGACTGCAAGGCGCCAGACGACTGGAAACTTACCCAAGTTGCCACAACATTTATCAAGAGAGACAAGACGCTGTGCACTCGACTATTGTCTCATCAATTTAACAATTATTTTTGGTAAACAAATCTAGACAGTTATTAGGTTTAAGACGATATATATATATATATATATATATATATATATATATATATATATATATATATAATATATATATATATATATATTATTATTATTTATATATATTTTTATATATATATATATATATATATATATATATATATATATATATATATATATATATATATATATATATTAGATGGGAAGGTGGAAATACTGAGAAAAATGGAGAGGATATTTTGAAGAGTTGCTGGGTGTTAGTGATGAAGGTTAAAGTGATTTCATGCATGGGACACTCACGTATAATATCTTATAGGAATGAAGAGGAGCCTGAGGTGAATATTGGGCAAGTGCATGAGGCGGTGGGTAGAAGCGAAGAGGCGGGGCCAGGAGCTGCGACTCGACCCCTGCAACTATATATAGGTGAGAACATATTGGTGAGTACACACACACTGGAGAAACTGCAGATATAATCAAACAAGTGGCTATCGAAGCTCATTACCCCTCCCCAGCAAGCGAAAGGCTTTGAAAAATAGCACCAGAAGACTGGAAACAGAATACAGACTGTGGGGGACATAGGAAGCAAGTCACACACAAGGACCAAGTGCTGAATATAGTATGTGTAGATGTTAACAAATTATTGCATGTATATTATACTTTTTGAAATTATATTAATGAAACTTTTTCAACTGCTCTCTCTCTCTCTCTCTCTCTCTCTCTCTCTCTCTCTCTCTCTCTCTCTCTCTCTCTTTTAAACACAACAATTAACATGTCTTTATAATGCTTCACTGTATTTTCCTTAAGAGTATCTAATATTGGTAATACTCTTATGTCTGAAGGTTAGCGTAGCTGACAAGTTGGTAAACACACACACAGCGAGAGGAGACCTTTATTAGTACGACGTTTTACTAACTTGAGGATACATTAAGTACTTGATGAAGCCTCGTGTAGGTGAAATGTCGCACTAATAAAGCTCTCCTCTTGCTGTATTTTTTTTTTTTAACAATTACTCTTATGGTAGAAAGACACTTGGTGCACAACTAATCTTTATTACAGAAGACACTTTGTGCACAACTAATCTTTATTACAGAAGACACTTTGTGCACAACTAATCTTTATTACAGAAGACACTTTGTGCACAACTAATCTTATTACAGAAGACACTTTTCTCTCCATAAAAAACTTCTCAAGACGAAAGTTCGTCTGTAGTGAAGATTCGCCCTTCACTGAGTACCAGTTGATTACTTCTCAGAGTCGTGTATATAATGAGTCTTACTATTTCTTCAGAGGAGATTTTGAGCCTAATACATAAATAGTAAATGGGGATTGTCAAATTGCGTAAAGCCGACGAGAAGAACAGATAAACAAGATTTTTAATGGATAAATATTATTAAGACGTCTCGCCTGAAGAAAAGGCTCCTTCAGTCAGTGATAGACTGAAGGAGATTGCTATACAGGCGATAAGTTTTAATAAAATTGTTGTGCTAAATGTGTTTATCATTTCCAAATAACAGTTGTTTCTTCTCCTTGCTGGGATTCCACACTCGCTGGGACAGCCTTATCATTCTGAAGATTACAGCCACTTGGTTAAGCCTGAATGATTGTGTTAGACGGAGCTTCTAGCTGCACTTGTCTAGCTTATATGATGTTCAGATTGCAAGGCCGGAGCTTCTATCTTCTAGTGTCTAACACCAGCGTGTCCATTTGCTAAGAAACAAATATACTGTGCATTTAGGTTTGTGTGTGTGTGTGTGTGTGTGTGTGTGTGTGTAAGCTGGACAGCAGAGTGTGGACAGGACTGCGTTTGGTCACAGGTGGATCACAGTCAGGACCCTGCCAGCATGCCAGACACATCCTGGCAGGGATTGATGTGACGAAGCACGTGCAGCCCGTCGCCCTGCGGATTACAAGAGCTCAACCCCTGGATATTGTCGTGGTGACTCTCCCTCTTTCCTTCCCTTACCCTGACTATCTTATTGCCGTGGGGTGCTCTTTTCCCTCTCCTCCCCTAGTGGTCTTATTGTCGTGGTGGCCTCCCCCCTTCCTAACTATCGTAGTGACCCTAATCCTCTGTTCCTTTCCCTCACTGTCTCATGCAACGTCCGAATATAAAATAGGAGTCTGCCAGCTTACTTCCCACTATATACATATTTAAACCCCTCGACTGTTTCCCGCCCTTGCATTGCGACACCAACAAGAAAACAATTAGCAATTCTCGCTCAGTAGTTGTCTTATGAACCACCAACGATCCAATGGACATTTATTCTGCTGTGTCTTCATATATGACAGACTATCATATGGGGGCTCTGTTGTTATAAATCTTGCTGTCTGCCTGACTTGCTGTCTGCCTGACTTGCTGTCAGCCTGTTTTGTTGTCAGCCTCTGTAAAAGGCTCCAGGCTTCATTTGATAAAAGTACTTGCCTGGAGCCTTTGTAAAATGACATCTTTGTCACCCGCGTGATACTGGGATTACAGAGTGAGACCAGTGAATGACACCAAGCAGCAGACAGTTGTCCAAGTTAATACGTGTCCATGTTTATACTTGTCCAGGGAGTCCAAGGAGGCATGTGCTCAAGGAGAAACGTGTCTAATGAGACGTACTCTAGTAGACGTATAAAATAAGATGTATTATTCTATGCGTCATTGAGATACACTTCCAAGAAGACACGTGTCCAAAGAGACACATGTCTAAATTGATACGTATTCAAAGAGATGCGTGTCAAAGGAGACACGGATCCTAATAGACACATTTCCAACATGAACGATAAGAATACTAAACGATGAATCTTGACGAGGTTCTTCCTGAGGGCCTAAAGAATCTGCAGCCTCGTATACGTAGAAGTGGGGCGTCGTCGATAATATCTGCGCCATGCTGCACTTCGCACATTATCCGGGATTACAAACAACGCAGGTAACGACGCAGATATCATTGTAAAAGTGCTAAAGAAAAGTAGATCTAATGTCGAAGTCATCACTTCCAAAACCATAAGAGGTTTCACTAGAAAATGACACAAGATAGGGGGCAAATTTATTGCTGGAATATATAGTACTGGCAGTTGTACAGGAACGGAGTAAACGTGCCGGCCAGTAAACAGACGACATTTCCAGATCACTGACCAGCGTATCTCCTGCATACCATCACGATCCGTCACTTTCAAATGATTTCACTCTCCTCGCCTCTACAAGAACCTAATTTGATCTTCCTCTATCAGTTCTCGTAATAATTAAAGTTTTATCCTCTATAATCTTCCATATATAAACTAGAAAATTTATAATAAAGGAATTTAATGGAGACTAGACTCGACCCGTGGACTGGCGCTTCTCAAAACACCATCATAAAGCTCAACAACTGTACGACAGAGAGTGATAACACTCCAGTCGTGAAAACCGTTTCGATATCTGGCATTATTAGTACCTCGCTTCATGGGTTTTATCATTCCTACTCTTGAAACTGTGTATTGAATTTGCCTCTACCACTTCCTCATGTAGCTCATTCCACTTATTCACCATCCTGAAAGTGGAAAGATTTTCCTAACATCACCGTGGTTCACCACACCCACACACCCGCCTCACCACACCCACACACCCGCCTCACCACACCCACACACCCGCCTCACCACACCCACACACCCGCCTCACCACACCCACACACCCGCCTCACCACACCCCACACCGGACACTGGATAAACTGGTCTGAGGTTCGTTGTAGCGTCCCAGAATTTATACTTGAAATTAGTTGTCTTGCTTTGTGGTTTGTTATGTCCTGTTCACCTCCCTCCCATAACTCTTAATCCCACCATCTGACTCTTAGTCTCACCATCTGACTCTTAGTCCCACCACCTGACTCTTGCCTCCACCACCTGACTCTTACCTCCACCACCTGACTCTTGCCTACACCACCTGACTCTTGCCTCCACCACCTGACTCTTGCCTCCACCACCTGACTTGCCTCCACCACCTGACTCTTGCCTCCACCACCTGACTCTTGCCTCCACCACCTGACTCTTGTCTAACACTTGCGATAAGTTTTCTTTAATAAGGTTAGGTTAGGTTGGATAAGTTTGGACTTTTCTGGTTTGGCTAGATTAATCAACAAAAAACGTACATTGAACCACAAATAAGTTAAAGTCATGTGCGAAACATCTCGATAGCCGAGTATCTCCAGGGAACGTTCAAAACAGCACGTTCATCACTCATGGTGACGGGGTGACTGCTTCTGGGGTCCCCGACGTTCATCACTCGTGGGGACGGGGTGACTGCTTCTGGGGTCCCCGACGTGACTATTGAAATATACTCTCTTGACTCTCTTCCGTACCTCATCTCTCATCAGAAGGAAGGGAAGGGCAAGGTGAGGATGAATGTGAGAAGTAAAGGAAGGGAAGAGAGGGAAAAGAGAGGATGATGGGAGGGAACGGGAGTGGGCAGGATACTTGCCATGGTGTGGGGAGAGGTGAGGGTAGGAAGTGTTTACTTCCTATCACAGTACTTGTCACATCTTTGTCTCCGGTAACTGCTACTGCTGTTCCTGATGGGGTAAATACATTATACCTATGTCTCTGTTACTCACATCACATGTTGCCCATGACACCTGTCACGCACAGTTGTCATGCACCTGTGTCCGTGGACACGTGTGACTCGACCCCTTCAACCACATATAGGTGATCACACACACACTGTGTCTTGTGTAGGTATACTATGTAACAGACACAATCGAGTCAGAGGCGTCAATGTTCGCAAATGATGTGAAATTAATGAGAATGAGAATAGAAGACCATGGAAATGGATCTGGACAAGCTGCAGGATTGGTCTGAGAAGTGGCTATTAGAATTTAACCCCACCAATGCTGGGATGGGCAAAGACGATCGAAAACAGAGTACAGGCTCGGGGACAAAGACTGAAAATCTTCCTGAAGAAAGAGGGACCTCAGGGTGAGCATAGTTCCGAGCATATTGATTGAAGCACATCAACTGAATAATCGCTGCAGCAAACACGAGACTGGTAAATTTTAGGGTAGCTTCCAAGAACTTCAACAAGGAAGCATTCAAGACCTTATACACGGTATACATCAGGTCCACCTTAGAGTACGCAGCACCAGTATGGAACCCGAATCTGATAAAGTGCAAGAATTTGTAACGAAACTACATCTAGAGCTGAGGAGAAGCTAAATAAACTAAACCTAACGAGATTAGAGAACAGGAAGACCAAAGGTGACATGATTACTACGTACAAGATACTCAAAGGAACTGAATGCATGGAAAGGGTTCCCTGTTTGAGAGACGGGCCTCAGGTACAAGAGCTCACAGCTGGAAGTTAAAACACAAACGAGTCACAGGAATGTTAAGAAACACTTCTTAAACTTTAGAGTGGTCAGGAAGTGGAATGATCCACCGGGAGGCCTGGTCGTGGACCGCGCCGCGGGGGCATTGACCCCGGGAATACCCTCCAGTTAAGTAGGTTTCTGAAAGCAGCTCAGCATATGCTGCAGATGTTGTACTATTTGTGTGTGTACTCACCTAGTTGTGGTTGCAGGGGTCGATTCATAGCTCCTGGCCCAGCCTCTTCACTGGCCGCTACTGGGTCACTCTCCCTGCGCCATGAGCTTTATCATACCTCTTCTTGAAGCTATGAATGGATCCTGCCTCCACTAGATCACTTCCCAAGCAATTCCACTTCCTGAGCACTCTGTGACTGCAGAAATACTTCCTAACATCCCTGTGATTCATCTGAGTCTTCAACTTCCAACTGTGACCCCTTGTTGCTGTGTCCCATCTCTGGAACATTCTGTCTCTGTCCACCTTGTCAATTCCTCTCAGTATTTTATATGTCGTTATCATGTCCCCCTATCTCTCCTGTTCTCCAGTGTGTGTGTGTGTGTGTGTGTGTGTGTGTGTGTGTTTACATGTGTGTATGTATGTGTGTGTGTGTTTATGTGTGTTTGTGAGTGTGTATGTGTGTGTGTGTGAGTGTGTGTATGTGTGTGTGCCCTCACCTATTTGTACTCACCTATTTGTGGTTGCAGGGGTAAAGATTCAGCTCCTGGCCCTGCCTCTTCACTGATCGCTACTAGGTCCTCTCTCTCCCTGCTCTGTAACCTTTATCATACCTCGTCTTAAAGCTATGTATGGTTCCTGCCTCCACTACATCACTAGCTAGACTATTCCACTTCCTGACATCTTTGTGACTGAAGAAATACTTCCTAACATCCCTTTGACTCATCTGAGTCTTCAACTTCCAATTGTGACCCCTTGTGCCTATGTCCCATCTCTGGAACATCCTGTCTCTGTCCATCTTATCTATTCCTCGCAGTATTTTGTATATCGTTATCATGTCTCCCCTAATCCTCCTGTCCTCCGGTGTCGTCAGGCCGATTTCCCTTAACCTTTCTTCGTAGGACATTCCCCTTAGCTCTGGAACTAGCCTTGTTGCAAACCTGTGTGCGCGCGTGTGTGTGTGTGTGTGTGTGAGTGTGTGTGAGTGTGTGTGTGTGTGTGTGAGAGAGAGAGTAGCTAGGATGGGCGGCAGACGGGTGGCGGGTGGGGGCGCGACAGGATGCTGCCCAGCATGGTGCCAAACCATCGCCTGGGGCCGCCCCCACCCACCCGCCAGCCCGGGCGGGCCGCCCTCACTAGTGGGGCACTGTGTTGCTTACAACCAACACACACACACACCTCACTCCTCCTCAACCCATTGTTTTTATAACCCATTTTTTCCCTCTCCGACGCCTGACCCATGTTAGTGCAGTTTTATTCACTGCATCAGCTTGCAGTGCACTGCGTGGCGCTGGTTACTCCCGATGACATTCCCACGAAGGTTAGTTACAGTGTCTGAGTGGGTCCTCACAAGCGGCTGAGTGGGTCCTCACAAGCGACTGAGTGGGCTCTCACAAACTCATCTGTAACAGAAAAAACTCGCTGCCATCATCAGGACAAGTAAGGTATGTTGCTAATCTCTGTTGATAACCTTTACATAACAAAATTTATATATATATATATATAATATATATATATATATATATATATATATATATATATATATATATATATATATATATATATATATCGTGCCGAATAAGTAGAACTTGCTATTTTAGTTTAAATAACCGCTCTTCTTGCCGAATAAGGCAAACGAAAATTTGTGTATGCAATAATTTCGCAAAAATCATTCTGAACCTAACGAAAAAAATATTTAATTGTGCTTGTTTATTATTAAATTATTGTAAACTTATCTAATGTATATTTAGTTGGATTAGGATAAATTAAATTGCGCTAGTTATAATAAGGTTAAGTAAGTTTTCTAAGGTTCTTTTGGTACAAAATTATTAATTTTTACATTAACATAAATGAAAAAAATATATATCTTTAAACGTATAAGAGAAAATTTAAGACAGGACTTAATTTTAAAGGAGTTCATGCTGACTGACCAGTTTTACCTGTTCGGCACGATATATATATATATATAATATATCACAAACACTAATCTCAGGTCGGAGGAGATTCGAACCTACGCACCTTGGAACAAGGTACGCAGTGCTCTACCACCGTACCACACTGTATGGCTGGTGAGGGGCTCTTGATCTAGGGAATTGAATCTGTGCTCGAGTTCCCTGAATTATGCCTGAATACCTTCCACATCCCTCCCACAGGCGCTGTATAATCCTACGGGTTTAGCGCTTCCCTTTGATATTATATATATATGTTTAGAATTCGCAGAACAGGCGAAATATTCACAAACACTAATCTCAGGTCGGAGGAGATTCGAACCTACGCACCTTGGAACAAGGTACGCAGTGCTCTACCACCGTACCACACTGGTCCAATACCTTGGCGCCCAGCTAACGCTAGACGTTTTGGTCGATCGATGCATGCAGGGGATGAGATGAAAACTATCTGCCTGAAAGCTGGCTGCCCTGGACCAAAACGTCTAGCGTTAGCTGGGCGCCAAGGTATTGGACCAGTGTGGTACGGTGGTAGAGCACGGTCCTTGCTCCAAGGTGCGTAGGTTCGAATCTCTCCGACCAGATTGTGTTTGTGAATATTTCGCCTGTTCTGCGAATTCTAAACATATATATTAATATCAAGGAAGCGCTACCCTAGGATTATACAGCGCCTGTGGGTGTTGGAAGTATTCAGGCATAATTCAGGAATGAGCACAGATTCAATTCCCTAGATCAAGAGCCCTCACCACGTCAAGGAACCTCCCTTGAGGGGAGTAGTAGTAGTAGTATTTCTGTAGTAGTAATAAAATTTACTATGACAATATTTTTATTATTATTATTATTATTATTATTATTATTATTATTATTATTATTATTATTATTATTATTATTATTATTGTTACTATTATTACTATTCTTATTATTGTTATTAGTTTTGGAATTTTTGTTGCTTTGGTGTTGATTATTTTGTTAGTGTCTCTTTTGCTATTATTATTATTATTATCATCATCGTTATCATTATCATGTTAATGGGGAAGCGTTAAATGAGTAGTGGTTATATAATGTCTGGTTAATGGAGGACGATCAGGTTCGATCTGAGGGGAGGGTGGCAGTAGCTGCCATTACTCTAGCCAAGAGTCGTTGATCAGCACCTGTCTGCAAGAGACGCTAATCTTCGTGTGATCGTAGAAGTGTAACTTTTTCACAATCACCTTCATTGACGCTATAAAAGCCAAGCTAAATTAGACGGACCAGAACTTCAACTGTTTTAAGCGGACGAACAGTTTTACACTAATTAATGAGAATGTGATGGACCCTTAACGAGGGTTTTCAGGATGTGGCGCTGGTGAGAGGAAATGTTACAATTATGGAGCAAGGAGATGCGGATGAGAGGCCTTTTAATTAACATCATTGGCTAGACGAATACCTTTTACCCAGCACTTGAATACTTCCAGCAAGTAAAACAGTTTCTAACACACAGGATCAGAGTGCTGTCTTACACAGGAGCTGACATTCCAGCAAGAATGTCAGCTCCTATCACAGGTATAGAAGATTTTTTTCCCTTCAACAGGATATGACATTCCAGGAGGACTGGAGTTTGCTGTCATAATTTCCCTCTGAATGCTACCCCCAGCAGTCGGGGACTTGTTTATTTACTGCTGGATGTGGTGGGGCAGCAGGAATGGGGAGGGGGTGTGAGGAAACTAATCCCAGTGTTTCTCTGTGCCTTGGAAACGAACCCGGGACCTTTTCGATTGTGAGTCGAATGCTTTCACCAGTGAGCTAGGCGCACCCCCGGATATACGGATGAGGACGAGGAGGTGAAGGGGGGAGGGTAAGTTGTGATAATAATGTTCTCTCTCTCTCTCTCTCTCTCTCTCTCTCTCTCTCTCTCTACACAGGGTTTTACAAGGTTAGGTTAAAGGTTCCTAACTTTATTTACAAGCTAAGAACTGTTACCTATTGCAGCTCATTTTAAACCTTTTTTTTTTTTGTCATAAGACATACGAATAGGGAACAGGATGAAGTTGGAGCCATCTGTGGGCCAGCGATTTTATTTGGTCAACTGACTTTATTTCGCTAAAGTCCTTATACTGTATGAGCATATATATATATAAATATATATATATATATATATATATATATATATATATATATTGTGTGTGTGTGTGTGTGTGTGTGTGTGTGTGTGTGTGTGTGTGTGTGTGTGTGTGTGTGTGTGTGTGTGTGTGTGTATATGTGTGTGGTTGCAGGGGTCGAGTCACAGCGCCTGGGTGCATCATGTTTGGCCTGAATCCTAATGGCATTCCCAGTTCGGGAGAGAGAGAGCTTTCCAAGTGGAACCCACTCCAAGTTAGGTTGAAAACCTCTGCCGCAACTTGAATATGTTGTCCAGTTTTGGTCTGCAACTCACGTAAAAGGCGAAGACTGGAAAAGGGTACAGAGAAATGCAACTAAGCTCGTGATGTCACTCAGAAACAAACTATTTGACTGAAAACACTATCTTTAATCTCTCAGGAAACAGAGACGAAGACGAGTTATAGAAACCATTAAAATTAATCTATATTTCTGAACCATGGCGATGAAACACCAACGCGAGTAGAATTTTCTTTTTTTTTTAATCGGATTATGTGGCAGAAAAGAACAAACTGGTGACTGAAGCTGTAAATGCTAAGACAATACTGTCATTTAAGAACCAACTGACAAGCATTTTTGCCAACAATAAGCAAGGGGGACAAACTGTAATTAAAGTGTTCCTGTTGCTAGTTAAGAAACTCCGTCAGGAGGAACAGTTAACAGCGAACTATCCGAGGCATTAACAATGGTAGTGGTAAAAGTAGCGGTGGTTATTGTGGTAGTCATAGCAGCGGTGCGTGTCCTTGATCACCGTATCCACAAGTTGAACTGTAGTAATTAGAAGTAAAACCAATGGTACACAGCTTTGTACTCACCTAATTGTGGTTGCAGAGGTCGAGACTTAGCTCCTGGCAGCGCAGTAACACGAGTAGTTTCGGTAATTAAAGTACTAAAAATAGGTAGTAGTTTGTAGCTCATTCCATCCACTTTCATCTCCAGCTCTTGGCATTTTGTCAACATTGATAATGCATATTTTTTGTATCAATATTTCATGAAGGCAGCGACCCGTGGGAGTGGGGAGAGCCTTCTGTTTTACTACTCTTACCTTAAACACCAAGATAATACACGACAGTCCTTAATCCAGATGGAAATTAGATAAATCACGGAACGGGTAGGGATCGAACCCACGGCAGGTGAGTAATAAAACTCGCGAGTCTTAGGATTCAGCTACCATAGGTTCGAACCTCACACGTTCTCTGATTTGTCTGCAATTATGTTATTACGAGATCATGTGAAATTAAATAGTCTTCTCAGCAGATAGCCTCAAGTCAGTTCCTGATCAGCCGGACTGTGGTGCGTGTGTTGCACTGCTTGTGGCCAGCAGTACAGCCTGGTTGATCAGGCCCTGATCAACCAGGAGCCCAAGAATGGGACCGGGTCGAGGGAGCGTTGACCCCTGAAAACGTTTTCAGGTCACAGCTTCTTCAGGTCTAGACTCCAAAGTCCTTAGCTATCTGTTTTTACCATGTACTCTCTCTCTCTCTCTCTCTCTCTCTCTCTCTCTCTCTCTCTCTCTCTCTCTCTCTCTCTCTCTCTCTCTCTCTCTCTCTCTCCGCCTCCCTCCCTCCCAGCGTCAGCTTGTAAAGTTTGAAGCCTCAAATAAATACTTTATTTACGTGTGTGTGAAGGAGGGCGTGGCGGAGTGTTCCGTGGCTGAGGCTAAACCCACACTTAGAGTGGATAATTATAACTTCGCCAGAATTAATGGATGAGTTCCGAACCCATCACACCTTCCAGGCTTACCCTGAGCCGCCCCTTACCCCTGAACCCTCCCTTACCCTGGGCATTACCTCACCCCTGGACCTTCCCTTACCCTGGCCATACCATACCTAGTACCTACTAACACCACCACATCCTCAACCACAAGTTCTACCACCACTAACATACCACCTCTGGCATGACCGCCACCACCACATCAACCACCTGTGTTTTCCCCATGGCCCTAATGGAGACTCCACAGATGGTGAATTTTTGCCCACACACACACACACACACACACACACACACACAGCACCGGTATAGAACCCACATTTGGTCAAGAACGTCAAGAAATTAGAGAAGGTGCTTTCTCTCCACATACCATCACAGTGGTTCATGGAATTTACGTTTTTTAAAGTGGGTTTCAGTTGGATATATACTGAAGGATGTCCCACATAATAGATCAAGGAGAGACTAACTTAGTAATACAATTGCGAAGATGGTATATATTTTACTCAGAATCAGAGCACAAGAATATAGGCCTTTTCAAATCTAACCCATCTCACTCATGTTTGTGTAACTTATAAGCTTCAATGGCTCTCCATTAGCACGGACCAGTAGGCCTACTGCAGTGCTGCATCCCTCTTTTTACCTTGCTAATCTCCCTTACATGTGTTGTCCTCCTTCATCTATTGTAAACTCTGTTGGGGAGTTCACTTGAGAGTCGAAATATGCAGTCACATTTCCACTGCTGTTTTGCTGTCTACATGTGGGACATCCTTCAGCATATATCCAAATGAAACCCACTTTGAAAAACATAAAATCCGTGAACCACCTGTGACGGTGGTGGGCGGCGGGCGGCGGGGGGTGGGCGGCGGGCGGCGATTTGGTGGAGTGGTGTGTAAATGAACTAACAACCCAATCTTCGTACCTGTCCTGTTGGGAGAGTAGGTGTAGAAGGAAGTACCGAGAACAAGAAGCGCCGAGGTACTCTTGTCATTTGGTGGCGTTATTTATAAATCACACACGACTAAAGGAGGTTCGTGATATGGAATATCGACCCACCAAAAAGTATATCAAATAAATAATTGCCAGGTCAAGCAGGTCAACCTGGAGTTTATCTGGAGTCGTTTCCGGAGGTCACCTCAGCCTGGTCCCAGACCAGGCCTCCTGGCTGTTGACCTGATCGATCAGCCAGTTGGTGTCCGTCATCCGCATTCCATCGTATGTTCCACATGTTTATCAAGATCAAATATTCAGATGTAGTCGAGGGAATCTCAAAATTATTTGATAATGAAACTCAACTCTAAGAAATACATATTAAATACTACCTTTAAAGAATGACTCAGTTTGGAGAAGATGAAGACTGGGTAATAAAGTGGCAGTCATATCACCATTGATCAAATCTCATAATCCCACTCAAGTAAAAATATATAATATAATATAAATATGTTATTAGCGACGCCCTCAGCCAACTCCCTGCTTGCCAGAGAGAAATTTTTAAATAAGGGACTTCATAATTAGGTGAACATTCATTAATGAAAGCTGGCCAGCGCACTATACTAATTAAGGTTTGAACATTTTAATTATTATACAAAGAAATACGCTAAATGAATTACATTACAGGGAATGGAGACTAGTTTAAAATTTCATTTTAAATTTCAAATATCCGATTATTTACAAAACAAAAAAAAATATGAAAGAGGGAACTCAACAGAACAATAGCAACACGTCTTCCATTCATGCTCTAGATCCAAGGAAGTGAAGTCGACTTTGCCTCACTACTTCAGATTTCTCAGCCGCTGCATGACCATTAAGGATTTAGCGCTTCCCCGTGAGTGCAATATCAATACTCCACTCCGGAGGAAGTTTGTACAGCTAGAATAATCCTCAGGAGGAATTCTTTAACACCTGCAAAGACATAATTTATGAAGTAGAAGAAAAACAAATTGAAGCCGGATAAGCGAAGATGTAAGAGGTGAAACACACTGAGGAGAGTGTGTGAAACACATTGAGGAAAGTGTGTGAAACACACTTACTAAGGGAAGTGTGTCATAACTTGCCCAGTTGTGACAACAATGTGAGTATATTATCATTCAGACGACTGGGAAGATGTTTTACCAATAGATCCCAGCGACCAGCTGCTACTGATGGCAATTATTATGATCAGCCGGAGAGAGAGAGAGAGAGAGAGAGAGAGAGAGAGAGAGAGAGAGAGAGAGAAGTGGGGGAGGGCAGCGTACACAAAAACACTCTCTCTCTCTACACATATATATATATATATATATATATATATATATATATATATATATATATATATTTATTTATTTATTTATTTATTTATTCTGCTTGTACACTTGCACCTTAATGCTCCCTTCGTGTTGTTTCTAGAATAATTTTTATGTAACTTTGTAAACTCATATTTGACATGTTACAATACTTTTCTTAAAGCAGAGCTGTGTGCAGTGTTTTGTTCATCAGGAAACATGGAACTTAAAGAAAACTCCATGAATATATACGCTGGAATATATGCACATCACTGTCTATATAATTTGCAAGCAACCGCTGGCGTACAGGTCTTGCATATCTGTGTTTAACCCTTTACCAGGCCAGGTGTGCCTCATATTTGATTCTGCCACAGAGGGTATTTTAAAGGCGCCTAAAATAAATAAACTTGACAAATGAACACAAATAAATATGTCTTAGAATTGCTTATATTATCAGAATATAGGTTGCAAATGTTGCAGTGTCTCAAATTTGATGCGTGGCCTGGTAAGAGTGTCTGTTGCTATATGCCCTGTGTGCCCTAGATGTAGAGTAATTTATTAGGTTTAAATCCCGCCTTCTTCACCAGGGTAATCAGGGTTTCCTGGTCGTGGACCAGGTCGCGGGGGCGTTGATTCCCGGACGTCCCTCCAGGTAGACCCTTACACTGCCCGTCAAGAACGCTTTAATCCCCAACAGAGAGATTAAACTAACCCCTCTACAACTATTAAAAGTATCGTAGCCACTCTCCAGTGATCTGAGGGGAAAACCCATATGTAGGCACAAACTCAATGAAAGAAAAAAATGGTTTATTTCGACGTCCATGTGAAGCCATCTTCACTTGAGAATTTCTTTCCCTACGTTGCGATCGTCTTCAGCTAACCTGACACTCTTGCATTCGATGAAATCCTCATCTACTCTGAGATCTTCTTCATCCACCCAAACATCTCCTGAATAAGATCTCTGACAGAGATTAAAACAATCTTGTTTTAAGACTGTTTTTCTGTTTACGTGCAGGTTTTCCTTAGTCAGACTATTTGTATACATTGTAAGATATACACCCCGCTATGTGTATATGCCCTGCTACGCTCACTTCATATACATCAAAGGAGAGGTATACGCCAAGGTATAATTACAAAATGAAGAATAAGTTTGGTTTATTGTTGGTTAATTAGGTTTAGATCCTATCGACCGACTTCTCCAGGGTTTATAAGAGCTGCATATTACTTGTATACCACAATGTTACCTGTATACCACAATGTTACCTGTATACCACAATGTTACCTGTATACCACAATGTTACCTGTATACCACAATGTTACCTGTATACCACAATGTTACCTGTATACCACAATGTTACCTGTATACCACAATGTTACCTGTATACCACAATGTTACTTGTATACCACAATGTTACCTGTATACCACAATGTTACCTGTATACCACAATGTTACCTGTATACCACAATGTTACCTGTATACCACAATGTTACCTGTATACCACAATGTTACCTGTATACCACAATGTATGCCCCACCGATGTTTATACACAGATACACACTTCTCGGTTTACTTACCTGGTTGGTTAATAGGTTATATTTTATTATTATTATTATTATTATTATTATTATTATTATTATTATTATTATTATTAATCATCATCATGGGGGAACGCTAAACCCAGAGGGGTTTAGCGTTCAGGCTTGATTCAGTAAATTATAGCACAAACCCAATTCCCTAGATCAAGAGCCCCTCACCAGCATCAAGGGACCTCCTTTGAGGGGAATAGGGTTTAAAGCCTATCCACTTCACTAGGATCATTAAAGCTACTTTGATCCCTAAAACAGGGATTAAACTAAACTCTGGGCATATATATATACGCTGAGACAAGTATACCTCTCGGTGTATATATCCTGCGTGTGTATATACCTGTTTGTATATACCTCTGTGGATTAGCTTATACCTTGAATACTTTGACAACGATTTTAGTTTAATAATTTCTTTAAGTTAGTTTCTCTCTCTCTCTCTCTCTCTCTCTCTCTCTCTCTCTCTCTCTCTCTCTCTCTCTCTCTCTCTCTCTCTCTCTCCCTCACACATTCACTAATTATTTAATTCGTTATTCACACATTCGTATTCATCTTCATTTCTTGTTATTGTGGGAATAAAATATTAGCACAGCACTTCCGGTGCCTCTGCACAGCACTTCCGGTGCCTCTGCACAGCACTTCCGGTGCCTCTGCACAGCACTTCCGGTGCCTCTGCACAGCACTTCCGGTGCCTCTGCACAGCACTTCCGGTGCCTCTGCAATAGATAACTTCCGGTTCGTTTTGTATTAACAGTTAAAAAACAACTGCAGCTTTATTTGAAAATGCCTGCTATATTACCTTCGCAGTTTTATTACACTAACTGCTGAGATGTTTATTACTACTACACTGCAGATTTTATTACATAATGGACACTCAGTTTTATTACACTCTACACTGCAGATGTTTATTACCTACTTAACTGCTGTTTATTACACTTGGGCACTACAGATGTTTATTACACTAACGTGGACACTGCAGATGTTTTTAAATGGTCGATTTATTCACTAACGTGGGACACTGCAGATGTTTATTACACTAACGTGGGACACTGCAGATGTTTATTACACTAACGTGGAGCTGCAATGAACTAACTGGCATGATGTTTATTACACTAACTGAAGCTGCAGTTTTTTACATAACAGGACACTACAGATGTTTATTACACTAACGTGGGACACTGCAGATGTTTATTACACTAACGTGTGAAGCTGCAGATGTTTATTACACTAACGTGGGACATTGCAGATGTTTATTACACTAACGTGGGACATTGCAGATGTTTATTACACTAACGTGGGACACTACAGATGTTTATTAATACAACTTGGGGAGGATGGTAGCACTGAGGGTGTTACAGGTCGCTGCAAATGTGTCTTAAGCTAACCTGGAAGGTAGTGATCCAGCCTATACAGCCTACACGGGAAGCCTAGTTTCGACGCCTCGGTTATATGACCAATAAAAATCCGCGAAGCACAGAGTGGTAAAACGGTAAATATAAAAAATGAAGGGCTAATGAAAACAAAAGAGGTGAGCAGATTTACCAGAAACGAATATGTAAGAGTGAGGAGAGAGAGAGAGAGGCCGAGTGATAATACGAGAATAACTTCTCCTCCATCGGCTCAGCTTGGCTGATGTATCCTGTTACAGTAACTGGTCATCATATCTTCCTCGCGTGGCGTGATGCTGTCATAGTGTTGATGGTGTTGTTTGATGCTGTCTTGTGTTGATGTTGTCTGTCTTATGTTTTCTTGGTGGGTGATGCTGTCTTGTGTTGATGTTGTCTTGTGTTGATGTTGTCTTGTGTTGATGTTATTTTGTGTTCATGTTGTCTTGTGTTGATATGTTGATGTTGTCTTAGTGTTAATGTTGTCTGTGTTGATGTTGTCTTGTGTTGATGCTATCTTTTGTTGATGCTATTTTGTGTTCATGGTGTCTTTTGTGTTCATGGTGTCTTTTGTTGATGTTGTCTTGTGTTGATATGTTGATGTTGTCTGTGTTGATGTTGTCTTGTGTTGATGTTGTCTTATGTTGATGTCTTGTGTTGATGTTGTCTTGTGTTGATGTCTTGTGTTGATGTTGTCTTGTGTTGATGTTGTCTTGTGTTGATGTCTTGTGTTGACGTTGTCTTGTGTTGACATGTTGTTGGTGTCTTATGTTGGACAATATTGCTCAGAATTGTTCAGGTGTTGGTTGTGTGTTGCAAAA
Organism: Cherax destructor; assembly: GCA_009830355.1. Lineage (NCBI taxonomy): Eukaryota > Metazoa > Arthropoda > Malacostraca > Decapoda > Parastacidae > Cherax > Cherax destructor. The sequence continues at coordinate 35,134 of WNWK01003223.1, read as the reverse complement.
TGTCGTTCAGGTGTTGGTTGTTGCACAGGTGTTGTGAGTTGCACAGTGTTGTTCAGGTGTTGTTTTTACTTTAAGGTTTTTCGGTGTTGTTGAATTTCATCAATAGTGTCCGAAGTGTCTTTTTTTTTTACCTATGTATTTTATTTCAACATTATTCCTTCACCTTCACTTCATGGTCTTGTCATTCTCCTTATGATCTTCACCTTCACCATTAACTTGGCCTTCACCTTCACCCCATGAGATTCACCATCACCTGTCGATCTCTATATCTTCACCTTCCCATTCACCTCTAGCTTCATTCACCTTCACCCATGATTCACATACCTCGATTTGCTTCACCTTTCCTCGTTATCTTCACCTCACTATCTTCACCTTCCCCTTCACCTCATGAGCTTCATCTTCACTTTCACCTCACGATCTAAACTTTAAACGTTTCGCTCTGAGCAGAGCGAAACGTTGTCCCAGTAAATACTGCCTGTGCGACGTGCGTCTCCAGCATCGTCAGTACCACGTCCAGTGGATCCCAGTTGATATACTCTTGACGTACTCTTGATGTACTCTTGATGTACTCTTGATGTACTCTTGATGTACTCTTGATGTATCTTGAGTACTCTGATGTACTCTTGATGTACTCTTGATGTACTCTTGATGTACTCTTGATGTACTCTTGATGTACTCTTGATGTACTCTTGATGTACTCTTGATGTACTCTTGATGTACTCTTGATGTACTCTTGATGTACTCTTGATGTACTCTTGATGTACTCTTGACGTACTCTTGATATACTCTTGATGTACTCTTGACGTACTCTTGATGTACTCTTTATGTACTCTTGATAATTTCAGAAACAGTCTTTCTGTGAGGTTAAATCGCGGTAACCTAACCTAAAACAGAACAATAAATATTCGATTCGGGCAGAAATAGACGAAGTACGACAAAACGAGCCAGAGGACTGATTGGGTTTCTGCTTACCGGAAGTGATGGGCTCTTCATCTGAGGAAATAGAGCTGCCCTCCTCACTCTTGTGTCGAATCCTATTGGTCTGGATTTAATAATAATAGTCACCAGAAGATCAGCCTCCTCCTGAAAAACGGGAAAATACAACCACGCAAATTTCAGATATGTTCGTTAAATTAAGACATTTCCATATACGTAAAGTTTAATGAGATTAGCTTAAATCACTGTGTTAGTTTCAGTGGTAAATTACGTATGTTCACAGGTACTATCTCCGTATTTTCTTCGAAGAAGAGGGAGGGGAGGGAAGGAGGGGAATGAAGGAGTGGAGGGGAGGGAAGGAGAGGTTAACAAATATTCAAATAATTTAAAGTTTCTTGAGCATTATATATATAAAAAAGGGGTCTTATTATTGTTATTGATATCGGACACCGCGTCGGGTGTTGAGGCTGCCGTATAACGCTATCGTTTCACTCACAGTATTAGCGCTGCTGCTACCCTCCGGCAGAACCTAAAATATATCTGGCATTATAATTGGTTCTAACGATGCATGCTTATAGAATGTAACGTTAAATGTGTTAGCGGACTGCTTAATATTTATTGGCCTTAAATATCATATCTTATGAGGTGATAATTATTTTTTGACAAGGTGGGGGCCGGTAAGCCAGCGGAAGGTGTGGCCGGTAAGCCAGCGGAAGGTGTGGCCGGTAAGCCAGCGGAAGGTGTGGCCGGTAAGCCAGCGGAAGGTGTGGCCGGTAAGCGCGAAGGTGTGGCGGTAAGCCAGAGGTGTGGCCGGTAAGCCAGCGGAAGGTGTGGCCGGTAAGCCAGCAGAAGGTGTGGCCGGTAAGCCAGCGGAAGGTGTGGACGGGAAGCCAGCGGAAGGTGTGCCCGGTAAGCCAGCGGAAGGTGTGGCCGGTAAGCCAGCGGAAGGTGTGGCCCGTAAGCCAGCGGGAGGTGTGCCCGGTAAGCCAGCGGAAGGTGTGGCCGGTAAGCCAGCGGAAGGTGTGGCCGGTAAGCCAGCGGAAGGTGTGGCCGGTAAGCCAGCGGAAGGTGTGGCCGGTAAGCCAGCGGAAGGTGTGCCCGGTAAGCCAGCGGAAGGTGTGGCTTGCACAGTCTTGAGCGCCGTGGAGTGCCTCCTCATACCACTTAACAATAACTTAAACTATGCAATGCTCTCTGGTCCTGCCTTAATATCGCTCCTCTTTTTAAAACACGTACTGTCCACCGTTGTCTCAATCATATATAATTTCCTCCATTGCCTTTATCTTATGCGTTCCACTATTACTTCTATATTGTCTATCTACTCTCCACTCATTTTCTTGAACTTTACTCTTTGTGTTTATCATAATTCTTTATCAAAATTTACATTATAGTATAGCGTCTCTTATCTAGAGGATGATTTCTTTAACGCATAAAATAGTCTTGCGAGTCAAATTTTCTCTTATACGTTTAAAGATATATATATTTTTTAATTTATGTTAATGTAAAAATTAATAATTTTGTACCAAAAGTACCTTAGAAAACTTACCTAACCTTATTATAACAATCGCAATTTAATTTAGCCTAATCAAACTAAATATATTTTAGATAATTTTATAATAATTTAATAAACAAACACAATGAAATATATTTTTTTCGTTAGGTGCGACATATACATATTTCGTACTTATTCGGCACTACATATATTGATAAGCTATACATATAAACATTATACCTAATATTGATGGAATTAAGGTGGGTCAGTGACTGGCTACTTGAACCGGAAGTATTAACTGCGTAATTGACTGCGTAATTGATCGACGTTTCGTTAAGATTATCATTTGAGGAAGCTGACTACAAATGAGTGAAACGTCGTGTACCTCTAATAATAATTCCTCTTCTGTTTTCTTGAGTCTTTTTTTTTTTATCTCCGACGACGTACTGTGTCAAGAACATTGATCCATGAACAGGTGTAAAACCCACATGGATTAAAAATAAAAAACAATGCAAACGCAAGCTGGAACAGCGACCATCTTGGTTATATAAGACACCTTTGCCTACTCCTTGTTTCTTAATCTCTCAAGATCGTCTTTAAACGAGTCCGTAATGTAAAGCACCTTTCTACTCCGTGTTTGATATTTCTCCTCGAAGGCGTAAGTTAGCGGTCCTCGTGTGTGTCTCTCAGGGATGACTGATTCAACAATTCCCTAGTTTACATGTATGCATATTTAATGTGTGAGGTGGTCTTGTGTACCCCTCATGCGAGCAATATGCAAACGACTCGCCGCTGCTGTAGTCGACGACGCAGGAATTAATAAAGGTGTAGGCGAGAGAAGAGCAGAGGGTACAATGACGTCGGGAATACCTGGCAGCAGCAGCAGCTAGAATTTACCTGTAAGAGAAAGAGATCCAGTTTCTTTTTCACTCCAGTCTTTCCATCGGTGGGCGGAGGATCGAGCCCCCATCACTCCTTGCGCTGGATAACGCGTATGGGATTATAAAGCTTCACACTGAGTAAAATTCAGGTGTCCTGCAACGACTGTCAGATACTAACGACACCCTCGCACAATTAACTTGTCTGGGTTGGTGGCTGCATTTGGACAGGTCCTGTATAATGAGCCAGTACTTATATTTAATAAGTCTCGGCTTGAAACCCTCTGTAAGAGTTTAATCACTCGCTCTATGTGTGTGTGTGTGTGTGTACTTACCTATTTATAGTTGCAGGGGTCGATTCATAGCTCCTTGGCCCCGCCTCTTTGTTGGTCGATACTAGGTCCACTCTCGCCCTTCTCCATGAACTTTATCATACGTCTTCTTAAAGCTATGTATGGATCCTGCCTTCACTACATCACTCTCCAAATTATTCCACTTCCTGACAACTCTATGACTGAACAAATACTTCCTAACATCCGTGTGAATCATCTGAGTCTTCAGCTTCCAGATGTGACCCCTTGTTGTTGTTTTGTGTATGTGTGTGCGTGTGTATATATATGTGTGTGTGTGTGTGTGTGTGTGTGTGTGTGTGTTCACCTAGTTGTAGTTGCAGGATTCGATTCACAGGTCGTTACTAGTCACACTGGTCGTTATTAGGTCACTCTCCCTGCTCCATGAACTTTATCATACCTGTGTGTGTGGGTGTGTATGTATGTGTGTGTGTGTGTGTGTGTGTGTGTGTGTGTGTCCGCGTGTGTGTGTGGACAGGGGAAAGGGAGCAACGAAGTATCCGCCAACGTCTTCCCTGCCTACCATATGCTCTCCACGTCCCCTGCCAACCACCCACATAAACACCCACACCCACCAACACCCCCACACATCCCCACACACACACACGCCCACTCCCAACACGCCCACGACTCCTGCCTCACACACCACCGCTTCTTCCCTCTCACAACCCACACCGGAGGCGGGTGTAGGATCGACCTCATTAAACCACCACCTGATATCATGCTTTCCCGTCTACAGTTCATGTTTTTCAGCAAGCATCGTGATTACCAATGCTAATGAAGGGGAAGCTGACGCAGGGCTCCCGCTCCACTAACTTGTTGTGATTAATTATGAAATAATCGCGCGAACCATCGCTGCAATATATTGTAAAGCAAGAAAAACATGACCAAGATATTTCCTGTCGATCTTGTAAATTTGTACACCGGTGTCTGTGCTCACACACACACACACGCGGGGCCAGGAGCTATGACTCGACTTCTGCAACTACAATTAGGTGACTATGCGCACACGCGCACACACACGTGTGTGTGTGTGTGCAAGACAACCACAGAAGGAAGAAGTTGAATGATAGCTCTATGTTTTTCGTGCTGAGTCAACACTTTTCAAGAGCTTGCAGTAATGGAAAAGAATGAAGATTAACCCAGGTAGGTGTGTCTATTCAGGAATCCTACATAAAGACATCTACCTGGGCTGATCTCCATTCCTTTCCACAATTGCAAGCTCTTGAAAAAGTGAAGGCCGCAACACGAAAGGCCAAGAGCTGTCATTCAACTTCCCTCTGTAGTTGTTTGCATCTGTTATCGCTTGTTTGCAATTACTATATATATATATATATATATATATATATATATATATATATATATATATATATATATATATATATATATAGTATGTATGTATATATATAACAACACTGCGACTAGCCGGGGGATCGAACCCGTGTTGTTTTAGCCCACGTCATGGTGAGCGAAAATTAACGACGCTCTAACCCACTGGACCATACAAAGTAGGATTGTATGGTCCAGTGTATAAACATGCAATTTAATCACAGTGAATGACAAGGGAGGGGCTTAGGACTGGTTTTCTGGTTGTAAGAAGGGTCCCTAGAAAGGCTTGTTTTGATGGACTGTTTTTATTACTATTTTTATTTGGTGCCTTTGAGGGTTGAAGCCCCCCTTAGCGCTCCCCCTTCCCCTTCCCTCGCTGCCGCCATGGGCGAATGGTAATTTAACTCCAAGTCCTTTCGTGATCTCCCACTCACATTCTCAATGAACAATAAAAGGGAGACTTTAAAATTAGTCACTACTTACCGAAACCCCACCCATGGTGCTCAGACCACTTAACCTTTCTTACCACTCTTTTCCTGTCTACACGCAACCTTTTTTTTAACTTTTCCCTTCTATCCCAGTCCTCCTCCTGCTGTCTCACTCCTCCTCCTCCTGTTCCAGTCATCCTCTTGTCCAAGTTCTCCTCCTCCTGCTGTCTCACTCCTCCTCCTCCTGTTCCAGTAATCCTCTTGTCCAAGTTCTCCTCCTCCTGCTGTCTCACTCATCCTCCTCCTGTTCCAGTCCTCTTGTCCTAGTCCTCCTCCTCCTTCTCACTCTTGTCAATTCCTCTCATGGCCTACAAAAAATAGGGTGTCTTATATACAGTAGAGATGAACGGTACACAAGAAGCTGACATATCAAGGTCAGATATACTGCCTTCAGAAGGACCTCACACGTGGGTCTGACATAATAACGTCAGGAGGGTGGGGCTTCATCCAACAACCATGTGGTGTTCATGGGGTGGGCCACAACATAGTGTGCATAGTGGGGGCTACCACATGTCATGCATGTGGTGGGACACTACATAGTTTGCATGTGGTGGGCCACCACATAATGTGTATGTGGTGGGCCACTACATAGTGTGCACGCAGGTGATCAATGAAAATAAACGTTCTTTCCATTTGTCAACAAAGTGTTGTGCTTCATTACATTAATGGTATAAAATATCGACCAGCTGGTGAATAAGATACATGTGCAGTCTAATGCAGAGGCGACTGTTACACTGTTACACTGGAGACAGTGAACGAAGTGGAGAGGTGATTCTAAAGCGACCCCTTAGCCTTGATCTATTACTAGATCGACTACTGTACTGGATACAGTGCCAACCCCAGTCCAACTTATAAGCATGACCTACTTCCACTAGTAGGTCCAGCCCACTACTGGGTCCCGCCCACTTGTAGGTCCCGCCCACCTGTGATGCTGTTTTCAACAGCTGCGTCTCTCCTCTGGCTCTAGTAATTTCCCTATTCTTATGCCTCTACGTTTAGATATACCAAGGCTAAGAACCTGACCATCTTCCATCAAGGCTAAGGACCTGAACATCTTCCATCAAGGCTAAAGACCTGAACATCTTCCATCAAGGCTAAGGACCTGAACATCTTCCATCAAGGCTAAAGACCTGAACATCTTCCATCAAGGCTAAGACCTGAACATCTTCCATCAAGGCTAAAGACCTGAACATCTTCCATCAAGGCTAAGGACTGAACATCTTCCATCAAGGCTAAGGACCTGAACATCTTCCATCAAGGCTAAAGACCTGAACATCTTCCATCAAGGCTAAAGACCTGAACATCTTCCATCAAGGCTAAGGACCTGAACATCTTCCATCAAGGCTAAGGACCTGAACATCTTCCATCAAGGCTAAAGACCTGAACATCTTCCATCAAGGCTAAAGACCTGAACATCTTCCATCAAGGCTAAGGACCTGAACATCTTTCATCAAGGCTAAAGACCTGAACATTTTCCGTCACTTTGGAAAAAAAAAACAATAAAGGTAACCAAGAAGTGTCAATAATGTGGCACAAAAAATATGGGCAAGTAAGTCACCACTCAATACATTTCCTCTGGGTTCACTTATAACATCATTTTTCCTCTTTTGGGCTCGTCTCACACTGACTTTTTTTTTATTTATTCATGCGTAGTTTTCTTATAATACGTAAGTCTTCTTCGTATACGATTATCGGTGCTTGTGTGCTATAATCATATACTGTGGCTTCGAATCAGTCATGAAATGCACAGTTTTTTTTTTTAATAACTAATTTATTTTTGCTTGGGGCATGACTCTTAAATTCAAAACTTATGAAGATAAACTTGATAAACTGTTATTTTTACAGTTCCTTGATAATGTGAGATATCACGAAAGTGCTTGGAAGTTAATTAACTATTCACAGTAGTTGTCTTGCACACACACAAGTGTGGTGTGTATATATATATGTATATATATATATATATATATATATATATATATATATATATATATATATATATATATATATATATATATAATATAAAAAACTTGTTATTTTGGCTTAAATAGCAACGCTCTTCTTGCCGAATAGGCAAGTGAATATTTGTGAATGTATTAATTTCTCAAAATTCATCCTGAACCTAACGAAAAAAATGTTTCATTGCGTTTGTTTATTATTAAATTATTGTAAATTTATCTAAAATATTTAGTTGGATTAGGCTAAATTAAATTGAGCTTGTTGTAAAAAGGTTAGGTAAGTTTTCTAAGGTTCTTTTGATACAAAATTATTAATTTTTACATTAACATAAATGACAGAAAAATATATATTTAAACGTATAATAAGATAATTTTTTAGAAAGGACTTAATTTTAAATGAGTTCTTGCTAATTAACCAATTTGGCACGACATATATATATCAATAACAACACTGCGACTAGCCAAGGATTCGAACCCATGCTGCTTTGGCCCGCCTCATGGTGAGCGAGACACATGACGCGCTAACCCACAGCACCACACAATGATTGCGTGGTGCTGTGGGTTAGAGCGTCATGTGTTTCGCTCACCATGAGCGCAAAGCAGCAAATTCGAATACTTGGCTAGTCGCAGTGTTGTTATTGATCAATACCACTCGTTCGTGGTTACAATTATATATATATATATATATATATATATATATATATATATATATATATATATATATATATATATATATATGTGTGTGTGTGTGTGTGTGTGTGTGTGTTTGTGTACTCACCTAATTGTGGTTGCAGGGGTCGATACTCAGCTCCTGGCCCCGCCTCTGTGTGTGTGTGTATGTATGTAAGCATGTATATATATGTGTGATGAAACATTTAATATGCAGTGGATATTTTCCATGATCTGAGAAAATCCGAAATGTAACCAGAAACAGAGTGTAGAAATGGACTCAATTTTTCTGTCTCCGTATAAGATAGTCTTCAACAATAGAGTGAAAGTGAGTTGTCGTGGTTTATGCAATAAATTGACTAAGGATGAGGGAAGGGGGACACTAATCTCAGTTACACAATGAGCAAGTTCCCCCTTGTGCGAGACCAACTTACGAGGTGGTGTCCTCCGGTGTGTGGTCAGGTCGAGCGAATCTTAAGTCTGAATCCCGATCGTAGGTTTGTGGCGAATTTTGAAATCCCATCACAAATCTATTTTTCTTTTCGAGGTTCTGACATTGGATTTTATTTAAATTACGGCAGGTTCTGTTCTTTTCTTGCGGGTGGCTTGTATTGGCTGCTGTATTTTGGGTTTGCTCCAATTTATTTTGTGTTTGTGATTTTTAAGATGTCGAGAGAGTCTTGAAGGTCGTTGAGGGACTGTGACGAGGTCAGTCGTGGCCAGGGATGAAGGTCTGTGAGGGACTGTGACGAGGTCAGTCGTGGACAGGGATGAAGGTCGGTGAGGGACTGTGACGAGTTCAGTCTTGGCCAGGGATGAAGGTTATTGAGGGACTGTGACGAGTTCAGTCGTGGCCAGGGATGAAGGTCGTTGAGGGACTGTGACGAGGTCAGTCTTGGCCAGGGATGAAGGTCGTTGAGGGACTGTGACGAGGTCAGTCTTGGCCAGGGATGAAGGTCGTTGAGGGACTGTGACGAGGTCAGTCTTGGCCAGGGATGAAGGTCGTTGAGGGACTGTGACGAGGTCAGTCTTGGCCAGGGATGAAGGTCGTTGAGGGACTGTGACGAGGTCAGTCTTGGCCAGGGATGAAGGTCGTTGAGGGACTGTGACGAGGTCAGTCTTGGCCAGGGATGAAGGTCGGTGAGGGACTGTGACGAGGTCAGTCTTGGCCAGGGATGAAGGTCGTTGAGGGACTGTGACGAGGTCAGTCTTGGCCAGGGATAACTGCTTCTTAAGGACAACCCAACAACTGATGAGAAATCAGAAGTATATTAAATTCCGTGGTGGTGGTGGTCGGTGGTGGTGGTGGTGGTCGGTGGTGGTGGTGGTCGGTGGTGGTGGTGGTCGGTGGTGGTGGTGGTGGTCGGTGGTGGTGGTGGTGGTGGTGGTAGTGGTGGACGGTGGTGGCGGTGGTGGTGGTGGTGGCGTTGATAGTGGAGATAGTGATGGTGGTGGTATTGGGACTAGGAAGGAGGGGTGGTCCAGCCTCCATATTGAGGAGGGGGGGAGGGGGGTGTTCCAAGCTCACTCGCCCACCAGAAACACCTCTCCGGGCAGCCTGATCGATGTAACTTCTTTTTTTTCTACATTAGGGATAGATATGTGTGTGTGTGTGTACTCACCTATTTATACTCACCTATTTGTGGTTGCAGGGGTCGATTCATAGCTCCTGGCCTCGCCTCTTCGCTGATCGCTACTAGGTACTCTTTCTCCCTGCTCCATGAGCTTTATCATACCTCATCTTAAAACTATGTATAGTTCCTGCCTCTACTACATCACTTGCCAGACTATTCCACTTCCTGACAACTCTATGACTAAACATCCCTTTGACTCATCTGAGTCTTCAACTTCAAATTGTGACCCCTTGATTCTGTCCCATCTCTGGAACATCCTGTCTCTGTCCACCTTGTCAATTCCTTGCAGTATTTTGCATGTCGTTATCATGTCTCCTCTAACCCTCCTGTCCTCCAGTGTCGTCAGGCCAATTTCCCTTAACATTTCTTCGTAGGACATTCCCCTTAGCTCTGGAACTAGTCTTGTTATGAACCTTTACACTTTCTCTAATTTTCTGACTTGCTTAACCAGATGTGGGTTCCAAACTGGTGCTGCATACTCCAGTATGGGCCTGACGTGCACGGTGTACAGAGTCTTGAACGATTCTTTGCTGCAACAGTTATTTGGTTGATGTACGCCTCCGGAGATGTGCTCGGTATTATATTCACTCCAAGATCCTTTTTCTTGAGTGAGGTTTGCAGTCTTTTGCCACCTAGCCTGTGTGTGCTCACCTAGTTGTGGTTGCAGGGGTCGATTCATAGCTCCTGGCCCCGCCTCTTTACTGGCTGCTACTGGGTCACTCTCCCTGCGCCATGAGCTTTATCATACCTTTTCTTAAAGCTATGAATGGAACTTGCCTCCACTACATCGCTTCCCAAAATATTCCACTTTCCGACCACTCTGTGACTGACGAAATACTTCCTAACATCCCTGTGATTCATCTGAGTCTTCAACTTCCAGGTGTGCCCCCTTGTTGCTGTGTCCCATCTCTGGAACATTTTGTCTGTCCACCTTGTCAATTCCTCTCAGTATTTTATATGTCGTTATCATGTATCCCCTATCTCTCCTGTCCTCCAGTGTCGTGTGTTTGTGTACTCACCTATGTTGTACTCACCTAGTTGTGGTTGCAGGGTCGAGTCATAGCTCCTGGCCCCGCCTCTTCACTGGCCGCTACTGGGTCTCTCTACCTTCGTCATGAACCTTATCATACCTATTCTTAAAGCTATGAATGGATACTGCCTCCACTACATCGCTTCCCAAGCTATTTCACTTCCTGACCACTCTGTGACTGAAGAAATACTTCCTAACATCCCTGTGATTCATCTGAGTCTTCAACTTCCAGCTGTGCCCCCTTGTTGCTGTGTCCCATCTCTGGAACATTTTGTCTGTCCACCTTGTCAATTCCTCTCAGTATTTTATATGTCGTTATCATGTCCCCCCTTATTCTCCTGTCCTCCAATGTCGTCAGGTCGATTTCCCTTAACCTATCCTCGTAGGACATACCCCTTAGCTCCGGGACTAGTCGTGTTGCAAACCTTTGCACTTTCTCTAGTTTCTTTATGTGCTTGGTTGGCTAGGTGTGGGTTCCAAACTGGTGCTGCGTACTCCAGTATGGGCCTAACGTACACAGTGTACAGGGTTCTGAACGATTCCTTATTAAGATGTCGAAATGCTGTTCTTAGGTTTGCTAGGCGCCTGTATGCTGCAGCGGTTATTTGGTTGATGTGCGCCTCAGGAGATGTGCCTGGTGTTATACTCACCCCAAGATTTTTTCCTTGGGTGAGGTTTGTAGTCTCTGACCCCCTAGACTGTACTCCGTCTGCGGTCTTCTTTGCCCTTCCCCAATCTTCATGACTTTGCACTTGGTGGGGTTGAACTCCAGGAATGTGTATGTGTATGTGTGTGTGTGTGTGTGTGTGTGTCTGTGTGTTTGTGTGTGTACTTGTGTAATCACCTATATGTGATTGCATGAGTCGAGTCTCAGCTCCTGGCTCCGCCTCTCAGGTGGCCGTTAACAGGTTCTCTCTCTTCTGGTTTCGCAAGCCCTGTCATACCTATTCATAAAGCTATGGATGAGTCTCGCCTCTGCCACTTCGCAGTCTAGGTCCTCCTAACTTACTGACTCGGAAATGTTTCCAAACAACCCTGTGACTCATCTGTGCTTTCATCTTCCTTCTTTGCCCTCGTGTTTGAGCTTCCCGTACTTCGAACACTATGTCCCTCTCAACCTATCTATTCCTCTCGGTATTTTGTACGTTATTATCATGCCATCTCCGGTTCTTTTCTCCAGTGTCGTCTTTAACCTCTCCTCGTACCTCATTACCCCTTAGCTCCGAGACTAGTCTCGTTGCAAATGTCTAAACTTTTTCCATTTTCTTGACATTCTTTATCAGGTTCCTCGAGGCACAGAACTCGCCCCCATCCTGTTCCTCACCCTCACATCTGACATAAGCAGAGACAAAAATATGTCTTTGCAGATGATACTATAATTTGCATTACACTGACATTTACTGTGGACACAAAAAATGTGCAAGCGGATGTTGACAAATTCTTCCAGTGAGCCACAGAAAACAGTATGATGTTCAGTGAGGACATATTTCAGGTACTCCAGCTATGGAAAATTTGAGGAAATAATAGTTAGAACGGAGTTTAAGACTATTGATCGTCATTGAGCATCATGCTGTCAGTAGCCCACTGACAACAACATGATGATGTTGAAGCTGTTGTCAGTAGCCAGTTGGTTACTAACGACAGTATGATGTTCAATGAGGAAAAGTTTCAGTTACAGTGTTATGGAAAAATTGGCTAAATAAAAACGTGATCAGAGTACATGGCAAACTTAAACCACTCAATAGAGCGTAAGACTAATGTGAGAGACCTGGGAGTGATAATGCAAGAAGATCTCACGGTCAAGGAGCACAACAATGTTGTCATCGCAACCACAAGGAAAATTATAGACTTTAACTAAAACTTTCATAACAAGATATACCAAGATAGTAATGACACTCTTCAAGTCACTCGTTCTCTTTAGGTTGGAATATTGTTGTATACTAACGGCCTCCTTCACGGCAGATGAAATTGCAGAACTGGAAAATGTGCAGAGAGCCTTTAAAGCTCATATAAAGTCCAAGGTGATATTAAGCCCACGTGGATGATATCAGCTTGGAGGCTGTGTCTTCAGAGGATGCCAGTCCATGGTATCGTCTGCAAAAGATGATGTAGTGATGTGGGTTATATCCCTGTCTTGGTTTAGCGCTTCTATTTGATTATAATAATAATAATAATAATAATAATAATAATATATCCCTGTCTATCTCAGATATGAAAATAAGAAAGAAAAGAAGGGCGAAGATTGTGCCTTAGGAAACAAAGCTCTTCACTGTAGACATTCTTGATTTTACTGTTTACCATTACTTTTTGGGTTCCATTGATTAATAAATTAGATATATAATCTGCCAACCTTTTCAGTTATTCCTTCTCTACGCATTTTGAGCAGCTACTCTATGAGTGCACTTGTCACAGTGCATTAGCTTGTCTTCCAGTGTATGCAAATCCACTTCGAAGTGGTCCAGTAATTGTGAGGTACAGAAGTGACCTGTTCTGCGCCCATGCTTTGCAACTGCTGGAATTCCATATTACTAGCAATCGTGGTTTTTAAGACCCTTTCAAAAATCCATAAAATGTGGGACGTCAGTGATATCAGTCTACTTTTTTTTTTTTTGCAATTGATTTACTGCCATATTTGAGGAGTGGAGCTATACCAGTGGATTGTGAAGACTGTGGGATGACTCGTGTCTAAGCTCCTTCTCCATAGAATATTTAATGGCTTGTAATTTTTGATGAATCTGGAGTTCCACGAGTCAGGGCCTGGGGCAAAGTGCGTGGCTTCTTCGAAATCAAGTGCAGTTTGAGTATATCAGAGATTACGTAGATCTTAGCAGCGTTTTGCATCTTGTTCATTGGGGTCGTCAATTTTTAGGCAGTTTATTGGTTCATTGAACATTGAGTCATACTGTAATATAAGTATTTCACTATTTTTTTTATTGTCATCAGTTAATGTTCTGTCTTCTTTAATCAAAGGCCCAATACCAGATTTGTTTTGTTTTGCCTGGATTTTGCAAATGAAAACAAATATTTTGGATTCATTTCTATTTCATTTAAGATTTTCTGTTCCCTCTGTCTCTCTCTACATTTTTGAGACTCTGCTGCATTTAAAGAACTCTGTTGATCCTCGTCTTTGCCTCTAGAAGGACCACCTCTCCCTTTCCAACCTGCACCTTCTCCTCCCCCTTTTAATGGTATGTGTCTGGAGCATACTTCTAGTGCCACTGAGCTCATTCTCTCAAAATACTGGTTCAGGTTCACATTTATCATATTGTATTTCACGCATATGTCAGTAAGTTTGCGGTTTATTAGCTCCCAGTTGATGTTCTTGTTGTTAAAGTTAAACATATCCTCGTGATAGTGTAACTTGTTAATTAGGACCAGTTTGAACTTCCATTAGGTTGTGGTCTGAGTTTACTGCCTCTGAAACAATTATGTTCGATACCAGATCTTTATTATTTACGATTATAAGATCTTGATTGTTTCCTAGTCTGGTCGGCTCTGTTATTTGGTTTAAGGTGAATTTATTGCAGAGTCTTATTAGTTCAGTTAAGTGAGACTGTTCATACAAACTCCTGTGATCGTCTCTGCTATTAGACTTTGCTATGTACTTCCATTATAGGTGTCTTAAATTAAAGTCACCAAGCAATAGGATTTCAGGGGCCGGTTTAATATGTTCTCAAGACAGTGGTCGATTTTCAGTGGTTGGTGTGTGAACTGTTGGGTAGTCACATCTGGCGATTTATATACAAGAACAATAATTACATCTTGATGTTCAATTTTAGCTACCAAAACTTTGACTACCCAGTTATCCATGTTTCATATTTCAATGTCGAAGTAGCCTTCAACATGGGTCTCTCTACAGGCTGCAAACATTGCACTAGTCAGTGAGGTGACCACTAATGAACGGCATTTTGTTGTTGATACTCGGTTTAAGACCTTGAATGTTACCAAGACAAATGACGTACATGTTGTTGCTCTGCTGCAGAAGTTTTTCTGCTGGTTGTTGTTCATGAATCGAAGACTCTCCAGGTGCCTCTTCACTTTTCTGATAATCTTCTCCAGGCATTCTCTGCTTGTCAGTGTTACTGACAGGCAGCTTGTGTATGTCAGTGTTACTGACATGGAGCAACACTCACACAATGTTACTCTCTCCATTTGTGGCTCAGACGAGATGTTTAGTGTAATCTTACCATTGTCTGTCTCTCCCTCTATACACCCCCTCTCCACATCTCTTCACCCCCTCATCACCTCATTCCACTTCATACCTCGTACCTCAGTTCTCTCATTTAGCCCTCCTTCTCATCTTCCACAGTTTTCTTCATTCCATCTCTGTCCTCCCTATTTCCCCTCCTTCACAACTCCTCACCTCCCTGCCCCCCTACAATTTTCCCCTCTCTTCCCCTTCCCTCCCTCCCACCCTTCCCTCAGGCTCCACGGGGGGTCAGAGGGGAGAGAACCATCACAGGCAATAAACATCAATATTTTCATAAGCGTGTTGGAGTGTTGGTGAGGATGTGGTGGAGTGTTGGTGTAGCTATGTTGGTGAGGATGTAATGTAGGGTTGGTGAATTGGTGTAGGAACATTGAAGTAGCTGTGTTGGAGTAACTGTGTTGGAGTTGATGAATACTAGTGTCGTTGTTTCCTTCTAGTAGCCTGCACCCCCACCATCCCCGCCCCACACCCCATCACCCCCGCCCCACCCCAACACAGTAGTCTTGAAGACTACGGTGATCATCACCAACACCAAGACTGAGGGGCTGATTACCTCATCTTTTGTATACAGTTCTACTGTCTTCACATTATATCCTTGTATTATATTGATAAAGCCACTGGAGGGCGAAACGTCTACATAAAGATACCCAGATGTTGCACTTGTGTCTAAGTCTTCATCTAGTCTGTAATATATACAATTCATACACTATCTTTAACTGATCTCACATCTGGCTACCTACCATATATTTATTTCATTCCAGATAACTCAGTGGTACAGGACAGACTGACTGAGACTCCATCGTCAGTTTCATCTCTAATTTGAGGGTGAGTTGTGGAGTGGACGTGTAGAAGGTAGTAAGGTAGTAAGGCAGGACATAAGAGGAAAAACAAGAAAATCTAGGGAGTTAGAGAATACGGTAATCTTATAAAGACGGCCATGTAAGCTTAGAAGAGAGTTTATCAGAAATGACGGCAGATGTATGTTATGAGTCCCTTGAACCATAGGAAAAAAAGTTCTGGAGGTGATCATTTTCCCAGGACCAGGAAGATAAGTGAAAAAAAAAATCTTTTTTTTTTTTAATTTCTATGACTTCATAATTTTGAATGACTGCGGCTTCCAAACATCTTTTTTATTTAATGTGATTCCTTGAAAGGATTGCTGCTTTATCCCAGTTAATGGCACAAGAGTTTAGCTCCTTGCTAGTTAAGCTCCTTGCTAGTTAAGCTCCAGTACTAGAGAATTATTGAGAGTAATGCTACTGTAGTCATAAATAAATTTCAATCAAAAATTTCATTTGACTTTTGTTAGAATTTTGAATTAGTATCTTTTATTAGAAATCCTAATTAACATAATAATGGGCCTCAGGTACCAGAGATGCCACAACCAGCCAATATCTTGTTTATAACGTCCTAATTAAGTGCTTGGAAGGTGTATGATATTGCCGGATAATTCTGTAGATGACCGTAACTGCGGAAAGTCTGTTAAATAAATTAACTATCAAATTCTGCCACATTCTGGAGCTGCCCTTCCCTTCTGAGGATCAAACCTGATTACCTTCCTTACCCTGGGCGCATTATGGCCCCTCTTGGTTTACCGCTTCCTTATGGAAATAATGTAACAAATTGATTTTAATATTTTTTTTTATTAACACATCGGCCGTTTCCCACCAAGGTAGGGTGGCCCCCCCAAAAAAGAAAAACTTTCATCATCATTCACTCCATCACTGTCTTGCCAAAGGCGCGCTTACACTACAGTTATAAAACTGCAACATTAACACCCCTCCTAATTAATCATAATATATTCCTAAGACAAGTGTGGATGGTAAAGGTTTACACACACACACACACACACACAATATATATATATATATATATATATATATATATATATATATATATATATATATATATATATATATATATATATTATATATATGTATATATATGTATATATATATATATATATATATATATATATATATATATATATATATATATATATATATATATATATATATATATATATATATATATATACTGCGCGAAAATGTTTCTTTCTCCATCTCTAATTTTGACTCATAAACCTAGCTTTATCATAGGTAAACAACGTCCACTTTGGGGAGAGAGAAAGAGGAGAATCTGGTTTTCATTTTACAACAAAAACTGTGTCTGGAATCCTGGAAAAAAACGGAAAGTTTGTCCCTTTGTGTGTGGACATTATGAGGCGAGATGATGGCGGTGACCATTGTGGCTACCCCATGATTGGTGGCCTCTCTGGCTCTACTGCTGCTGTTCCACCATCCTCTCTCTCTCTCTCTCTCTCTCTCTCCCTCTCCTCTCCTTCATTGTTCCCCATCCTTCGCACTCTGGATTTCCCTTCCACACTACGCACCCTAGACTCTATCCTCCTCCACCCTACTCTCCATTCTTGCCATTATCTATCCAGACCTCATCCCAGCAGAATACAAAACTTACCCTCATGTGTAGACACATTATACATACAGGGGTAGATGGAAAGGCACCATTTATAATACGTGGGACGGTTCTGCCTTCACATAATGACGATAATCGAGGAGCATTTAACTTACAATTTATCGAATGTCATAAAATAAGAGGGAATATAAATTAATATTACTCTCCTAGCTTAGGTAACACTGGAGGGGCCCAGGTTCAGTCCCCGGGAGGGAGAAGACGACTGGGCACCTTTGTTTTTTAAACCTGCTTCCCTTGTTTACCTAACAGTAAATAGGTACCCGGGTGTTACTTCACAAATGACAAGATCTTAGGAGAGGAAACGTACGACAACGTTTCGGTCCTTACGGAACCACTGTCAAGTAACTAAATGAGAAAATGTGAAGGCCAGAAGACGGATGGGAAGATGAAGCGGAAAGGGAGTGATAGTGGTAGTGGTGGTAGTAGTAGTTGTAGCAGTAGTAGTAGTAGTTGTAGCAGTAGTAGTAGTGGTAGTAGTATTTAGTAGTAGTAGTAGTAGTTGTTGTTGTTGTAGTAGTAATAGTAGTAGTTGTAGTAGTAGCAGTAGTTGTAGTAGTAGCAGTGGTGGTAGTTGAAGTAGTTGTAGTTAGTAGTAGCAGCATTAGTAGAATTAGCAGCAGCAGTAGTAATTGTAGTAGAAATAATAACAGTATTGATCCTCTGTTATGTTATACAACTACTGTTATTACTAATTCTTTCACTATTATTGCTACACTCGCTACTACTTCTACTACTGTTATTGACATTACTACTACTACTACTGCTGCTGCTACTACTACTGTATCTACCTAATTACTTCGACCACCACTACAGCCATCATTACTACTACTACTATTTTCACTACGGCAGCTGCTACTGCTAATTCTTCTACTACCACCATCACTACAACTAGTGCTACTACTACCACTACAATTATTACTACTGCTGCTGCTATCATTAATACCAGCACATACTTTCTCCACTCATTCTGACCTGTCTTGTGCTTTTTTACTTTCTCTCGCTCACTTGTGGCTTGACAATGGTTCTGGACGGACCAGAACCTCGTAATTTTCATCTCTCAACTTCGAGTTATTTGTGAATTGTTCCAACCACGGTACTGTGAGTGTCATTATTCTGGGTGTTAGTTGACCGTCATGGGTGGCATCCCGGATTGATGGGCGATGGGTGATGGGGGAAGAAGTATACGCCACTATACCCACCAGTACAGCACACTACCACCACAGTGCCACCACCAGTACAGCACACTGCCACCACAGTGCCACCACCAGTACAGCACACTGCCACCACAGTGCCACCACCAGTACAGCACACTGCCACCACAGTGCCACCACCAGTACAGCACACTACCACTACAGTGCCACCACCAACACCAACACTTCATCCACCACCAACATTACCACTACCACCACTAGACTCACCACTATCACTGCTACAACCATCACATTCTGGTGGTTGCTGCAAGAGTAATGCACCAGTTTCGATATTATCAGACGTAGGATCGAACCTCCATCACTCCTTGCACTCAATAACTCACACAACATTACATACAACAACAACAACAACAATAGCTAGATGTATTTCGGTCGTTGAGTGATCTGATAACGGTATCCCCAGTATTCCATAATCCCAGTTCCCTGTGAATTAATGCACGCGATTGGAATAGTGTAGAGTGCGGCATTATGGTGTCCCGTAGCACTCGGCTCACACATTGAGGTCCGTGGTTCGATCCCCGTTAGGGGTGGAGACATTTGGAAGTGTTGCCTTAAAACACCTGCTATCCATTATCCATGTGTTCATCTAACAGTAAATAGGTACCTGGGTGTTAGCCGACTGTTGTGGGTCACATCCGCTATTGCGATCTGAAAATGTGGCAATCTGTTAGCAAGTACGTAAATAAGTCTAGCATCTGGCTCAAATGGGATACAGTGTGATACAAAATTTGATAAACCCGTCTTCACGCCTGGCTCATCGACGGTTGTTCAATACCTGCAAAATACCTGTGACCACCTGGTGAGTCAGCTTGAGCTAAGCTTGTTTTCTGCACCTTTGAAGCTGCTGGTACGGAGTGACATCCAGCCGTGACTCCGTGACACAGTCCCCTACACACCACTAAAGTCAATGAAATTCGTGAGAATTTTAACACAGTTGCCACCAGTTGTTGTGGATGGGAGTTCGAGAAATGTAGTGGCATTGTAGAAATACACAATATATCTTCCAGGTGTTTATTAGGTAGAAAAGACCGTGTGTCATCTGCCAGAGTATCCTAAGCTCATCCTACCAGACCATCCTCGTGCCTCCATCGTCACTGCCCAGGCCTGGGGAAGTGCCCTGGTTTGAATTCATTCACTGGTGAGTGTCCTAACCTTCCAGTGACTCAAGCGGACTATCACGACTTTTAGTATACATAACATACCATTGGCAGTGGTAGTAGTGGTGATGGTGGTGGTCGTGGTGATGGTAGTAGTTGTGGTGGTGGTGGTAGTGGTGGTGGTGGTGGTGGTGGTAGGGGTGGTGGTGGTGGTGGTGGTAGTTGTGGTGGTGGCAGCAGTCGTGATGGTAGTGGTGGTGGTGGTGGAAGTAGTAGTAGTACAGCCGGCTGGCTGGCTGGCTGGCTGGCTGGCAGGCGGGCAGGATAGCTGGCTGGCTGACTGGCTGGCTGGTTGGCAGTCTGGCAGGCAGGCTGGCTGGCTGGCTGGCTGGCTGGCACGATAGCTGGCTGGCTGGCTGGCAGGCTGGCAGGCTGGCACGATAGCTGGCTGGCTGGCTGGCAGGCTGGCAGGCTGGCACGATAGCTGGCTGGCTGGCTGGCAGGTTGGCAGGATAGCTGGCTGGCTGGCTGGCTGGTTGGCTGGCTGGCAGGCTGGCAGGATAGCTGGCTGGCTGGCTGGCAGGCTGACAGGCAGGCTGGCTGGCTGGCTGGCTGGCTGGCTGGCAGGCTGGCAGGCTGGCTGGTAGTCTGGCAGGCTGGCTGGCTGGCTGGTTGGCTGGCTGGCAGGTTGGCAGGATAGCTGGCTGGCTGGCTGGCAGGCTGACAGGCAGGCTGGCTGGCTGGCTGGCTGGCTGGCTGGCAGGCTGGCAGGCTGGCTGGTAGTCTGGCAGGCTGGCTGGCTGGCTGGCTGGTTGGCTGGCTGGCAGGTTGGCAGGATAGCTGGCTGGCTGGCTGGCTGGCAGGCTGGCACGATAGCTGGCTGGCTTGCTGGCAGGATAGCTGGCTGGCAGGCTGGCAGGCTGGCAGGCTGGCAGGCTGGCAGGCTGGCAGGCTGGCAGGCTGGCAGGCTGGCAGGCTGGCAGGCTGGCAGGCTGGCAGGCTGGCAGGATAGCTGGCTGGCTGGCGGGACACAACATCTCCCTCGCCCACACTATCAGCTTTAAGGCAGCCAAAATGGATGACAAAATGTTGCCGAGTGCAGCCTTTGGGGGCGAAAAGATGGCAGCAGGATGAAAGTTTCTTTGAAGCGAGTTTTTTCCTTTTCCTGTGTGTGCGTGTGTGTGCGTGTGTGTGTATGTGTGTGTGTGTGTCGTGTGTGTGTGTGTGTGTGTGTGTGTGCGTGTGTGTGTGTGTGCGTGTGTGTGTCGTGTGTGTGTGTGTGTGTGTGTGTGTGTGTGTGTGTGTGTGTGTGTGTGTGTGTGTGTGTGTGTGTGTGTGTGTGTGTGTGCGTGTGTGTGTGTGCGTGTGTGTTGTGTGTGCGTGTGTGTGCGTGTGTGTGTGTGTGCGTGTGTGTGCTGTGTGTGTGTGTGTGTGTGTGTGTGTGTGTGTGTGTGTGTGTGTATGTGTGTGTGTGTGTGTGTGTGTGTGTGTGTGTGTGTGTGTGTGTGTGTGTGTGTGTGTGTGTGTGTGTGTATCTGCGTCTGTGTCACTGACATAGTTACTTTTAAATTAATGTTTAATTATTATTATTATTTTCGTTACTATTAATATTACTAATTATTATCATCATTAGTATTATTATTGAAAAGACTAAAACCGTAAGATCAGAGGACATACAGTACACAATAACATTCTGTCTTTCTGTCTGAATCACATTTTATAGGTTGCTAGGTGAGGTGACTCACCCGTAATTTTAAACGAAGAAAGCCTACAATAGGCTTACAAGCCTTCCTATGAACGAGGAACACTGCAGGAGGCCTACTGGAAATAAACATTTGGTAGCAGTGAAAACCCTTTTATTAGGACGAGTCCCCGGCGTCTAGCCTAGTTCTCAGCGTGTAACTGCTGTGCTCTCACTTCCATGTTAGAATATAGGTTGCGATGGACTAGGCTTGGGGTGTTGAATGTTGATGAATGAGATACTATCGGTATTCTAAAGCATTTATATGAGCTTGTGTTATTGTTGGTATCTATGCTATCGGAGTATTTACGTTCTTGAAGGAGCGTCTGCAGGTCCCGGCAGGTCTCCCCGACATAGAACTGCTCGCAGCTGTATTTACTGTGCAAGTAGTTCTGGGTCTTAATTAACTTCTGGCAATTACCTTATTGTTTTGGTAGTAAAGACTGGAACGTTCATGTTGGTAAGGAGGAAAGGAGCGTCTGCCCTATTTTACACTGAACAGTGTATACACAGCACAAAAATACTTTGGTTTAAGTTTTGTTTTACTGTGTCATCGGGTTTAAAAGCGGCTTGTTTTAAATTATTCAAAGGATTGTGGGAGGTGCTAGAAAATATCCATTATAAGGTAAAACAGATAAGGTCTCAGATTTATTCTCTGTGATACGTTATGTCCTATACATTATTTTTTAGCTTCGAGTAAAGCTTTGTCAATAAATATTCGTAGGTATTGAAAGTCGGAAGCAATCTCATAGATTTTTCCTTTCTCATCAAACAACTCGGGGCTTCTGAGTCTCTGTTTACTGCCTTGCTACGAAAAAAAATAAATTGTTCATCAATCCAAGATGTATCTAGAAGGAGAGGAAGGAAAAGTGGAGGAGGGGAGAAGAGAGGGGGAAGGAAGAAGAGACAGCAAATAGGGAGAGCAAAGGGAAGTACAGCAGAGGAGAGAGGAGTGATGGAAGGACAACAGAGAGAGAGAGAGGAGAACGACAACAGTGAGGAAGAGAGACTAGGGACAGAAGAGAGAGAGAGAGCGGGGGGAAAGGAGGGGAGAGACAGCAGTTAGGAAGAGAGAGAGAGAGGGGAGGGACTACAGGGAGAGAGAAGGGAGGGAAGAGTCCTGTGGGTAGGATGGCGCCACTTTAAAGCTGGTGAGATGAGGCGATGGGAGACGAGAGAAGAGGAAGACGGAGGAGGGGAGGAAAGGAGAGGAAGGACGAAGGGAGGGGAAAGAAGGAGGGGAGAGGATGGAAGAGGAAAGTAAAGGAGGGGAGAGGGTGGAAGAAGAAGAAGGGGAGCGGAAAGGAGAAGAGGGAGGAGGAAAGAAGTGGAGGGAAGAGGAAGGAAGAGGAAAGGAGAGGAAGGAAGAGGGAGACGAAGGGATTTTAATTAGCAAAAATGAATACATCAGCAGTGTGGTGCTACCCTATTTCTATACAATAGTTCCACTGTGGGGACAAAAGTTGTTTTCCCTGTCATTTTCCTTCACAGTTGCTGGTCTTCACACACAGTGTAGTCATCTGCCAGCCTGAGTTGCGAGGCTTCAGTAGACCAAACGAAGACGTCATCAAGTATTCCTTCGTGGGTTCATCAGCTACGGAAGCTTGAGTGGTTTCCTGCCAGAAATAGCTGGAGTTAGTGTTACATAGGGATTACCATCTCTCACCATAGCCTGCCCCGTAAACAAGAGAAATGGAATCATTACGAAGATATCTCGATCACCACAGATCAGTGGCAACGAAGATTATACAGAGGAGATATAAACAAGTTAAGGGTGAAAGGAACAGAAGTTTAGAAGACGTATTTAGCTACTTACATTACTATACAAAAATGCAGTTATTATATATGCTCGTACTTAAGAGTACATACTGGCGCTAGCCTGGCCACCACCAGCTTGCGCATCTTAAAACAAAGTACTTCACTTGTACTCAGCAACACGCACTATATGTAGGCTGACCCAAGATAAATTGGCCAGGGAAGCTGCATTACTTTACATTAACTTATTAAAGAAGCCGTACATGCACACACACACACACACACACACACACACACACACACAGAAAGAAAGAGAGGATCACATCAGGAACAATCGAGGGGAGTGTAGTAAAAGGGAGAGCTAAGCTATATGTAGAAGCCCTAACAGACCACAGCAGTGCACAGGGAAAGTTAAGAAGGGAAAGCGACAGGCCACTGGGCCAAGGGATAACAGACAGTGAAGAGATTGAAGAAAGGAAAGCTGCAATGGAGGCAACTAAATCGAATCAGGGTTACATAGGGATAGGCAGTGGGAGAATGTAAGAGAGAGATCAGTCTTTGTTTACGGGCTCCAGGAAGCTGAAGGAAACTTATGAAGCAAGAAGACAAGGAGAAAAATGCGATTGAAAACATCATGAAAGCAATAGGAGAAGATGACATGACCCAGCTGGCAAATTTTCTAAGAATAGGGGGGTTTGCAAGAGGAAGAATCCGGCCAGTCAAAGTAATTTTCAAAGCAGAATTGACTCGAAACAGGATCCTGCAGGAGAAAGCAAGACTAAGGGATATGTCAGAGTACCGGAGGGTGTATCTCGACCGCGACAGAACACGGGAAGAAAGACAGAAACTGAAAGAGAGGGTACAGAGACAAAAGGAGGAAGAGAGATGGACAGGAGAACCCAGACTCAGGAGGAAGCTCTAACACAACCACCTTCAGATGTTCCCCAACCTGGACAACCCCAATGCAACCAAACAACCTAACCCAAAACACACATGCCATACCCAATGATTCCACCCACCTCATTACAAACTCCACCTTCACACCAACCACCCATAGTTCCCCATCAGATCTCCCACTTTCCCAACCCCAACATACCCCCCAGACTACGGTTTTAGAAAAGAAGTTAAAGGTTTGGTATACAAATGCAGATGGTATAACAAATAAATGTGAGGAGTGGCATGAAAGAATAAAGGAGACATCCCCAGACATAATAGCACTCACAGAAACGAAACTCACCAGGCTGATAACAGATGCAATCTTTCCACCCGGATATCAAATCCTCAGGAAAGATAGAGGGAGAAGAGAGGGAGGAGGAGTTGCACTGCTCATTAAGAACAGGTGGGGATTTGAGGAAGTGGAAGGAATGGATGGAATGGGTGAAAGGGACTACATAGTAGGAACAATTCAGTCTGAGGGCCATAAGGTGGTAATTGCTGTAATGTACAACCCGCCACAGAACTGCAGGAGGCCAAGAGAAGAATACGACGAGAGCAACAGAGCAATGGTAGACACACTAGCCGAGGTAGCCAGAAGAGCCCACATGGGAGAGCAAAGTTACTAGTTATGGGTGATTTCAATCACAAAGAGATTGATTGGGAAAACCTGGAGCCCCATGGGGTCCTGAATCATGGAGAGCCAAGATGATGGATGTGGTACTGGAAAACCTCATGCATCAACATGTTAGAGACACTACCAGAGAGAGAGTGGGGATGATCCCGCAAGACTCGACCTAGTATTCACCTTGAGTAGTTCGGACATCGAGGATATCACGTATGAAAGGCCCCTTGGAGCTAGTGATCATTTGGTTCTGTGTTTTGATTATATAGTTGAGCTACAAGTGGAGAGGGAGCAGGAATAGGAAGGGAGAAACGAAACTACAAAAGGGGGACTACACAGGCATGAGGAACTTCCTACAAGACGTTCAGTGGGAGAGAATTGGCAGGAAAACCAGTAAAAGAAATGATGGAATATGTGACAACCAAATGCAAAGAGGCAGAGGAGAGGTTTGTCCCCAAGGGAAACAGAAGTAATGGGAAGACCAGAACGAGTCCTTGGTTCACCCAGAGGTGTAGGGAGGCAAAAAGTAAGTGTAATAGAGAATGGAAAAAGTACAGAAGACAAAGGACCCAGGAAAATAAAGAGATTAGCCGAAGAGCCAGAAACGAATATGCACAGGTAAGAAGGAGGCTCAGCGACAATATGAAAATGATATAGCATCAAAAGTCAAGTCTGACCCGAAGCTGCTGTATAGCCACATCAGGAGGAAAACAACAGTCAAGGACCAGGTAATCAGGCTGAGAAAGGAAGGTGGGAGTTCACAATAAACGACCAAGAGGTATGTGAGGAGCTCAACATGAGATTTAAGAAGTATTTACACAGGAGACAGGAAGGACTCCAGGAATTCAGAATAGGGAGGTATACCAACAAGTGCTGGATGAAATACACACAACCGAGGAGGAGGTGAAGAAGCTGCTATGTGAACTCGATACCTCAAAAGCGGTGGGACCGGACAACATTTCTCCGTGGGTCCTTAGAGAGGGAGCAGAGATGTTGTGTGTGCCACTAACACAAATCTTCAACACATCCATTGAAACTGGGCAACTACCTGAGGCGTGGAAGATGGCAAATGTAGTCCCAATTTTAAGAAAGGAGACAGACACGAGGCATTAAACTACAGACCTGTGTCACTGACGTGTATAGTATGCAAAGTCATGGAGAAGATCATCAGGAGGAGAATGGTGGAGCACCTAGAAAGACACAAGCTTATAAACGACAACCAGCATGGTTTCAGGGAAGGAAAATCCTGTGTCACAAACCTACTGCAGTTTTATGACAAGGTAACAGAAGTAAGACACGAGAGAGAGGGTGGATAGACTGCATTTTTGGACTGCAAGAAGGCGTTCGACACAGTTCCTCACAAGAGATTAATGCAAAAGCTAGAGGATCAGGCACACGTAACAGGAAAAGCACTGCAATGGATCAGAGAATATCTGACAGGAGGCAACAACGAGTCATGGTACGTGACGAGATGTCAGAGTGGGCACCTGTGACGAGTGGAGTTCCACAAGGGTCAGTCCTAGGACCTGTACTGTTTTGGTATATGTGAATGACATAACGGAAGGGATAGACTCAGAAGTGTCCTGTTTGCAGATGATGTGAAGTTAATGAGAAGAATCAAATCAGTCGAGGATCAGGCAGGAATACAAAGAGACCTGGACAGGCTGCAAGCCTGGTCAGTAACTGGCTCCTTGAATTTAACCCTGCCAAATGTAAAGTCATGAATATCGGGAAGGGCAAAGAAGACCGCAGACAGAGTATAGTCTAGGTGGCCAAAGACTGCAAACCTCACTCAAAGAAAAGATCTTGGGGTGAGTATAATACCGAGCACATCTCCTGAGGCACACATCAATCAGATAACTGCTGCAGCATACGGGCGGCTGGCAAACCTAAGAATAGCGTTCCAATACCTCACCAAGGAATCATTCAAGACTCTGTATACCATATACGTCAGGCCCATACTGGAGTATGCAGCACCAGTTTGGAACCCACACCTGGTCAAGCACGTCAAGAAATTAGAGAAAGTGCAAAGGTTTGCAACAAGACTAGTCCCAGAGCTAAGGGGATTGTCCTACGAAGAAAGGTTAAGGGAAATCGGCCTGACGACACTAGAGGACAGGAGGGTTAGGGGAGACATGATAACGACATATAAAATACTGCGAGGAATAGATAAGGTGGACAGAGACAAGATGTTCCAGAGAGGGGACACAGAAACAAGGGGTCACAATTGGAAGTTGAAGACTCCTATGAGTCAAAGGGATGTTAGGAAGTATTTCTTCAGTCATAGAGTTGTCAGGAAGTGGAATAGCTTGGAAAGCGACATAGTGGAGGCAGGAACCATACATAGTTTTAAGACTAGGTTTGATAAAGCTCATGGAGCAGGGAGAGAGAGGACCTAGTAGCAATCAGTGAAGAGGCGGGGCCAGGAGCTATGACTCGACCCCTGCAACCACAAATAGGTGAGTACATACAGAGGGCAAATGTAGTCTACATCTTTAAGAAAGGAGACACTAAACTATAGACCAGTGTCACTGACGTGTATAGTGTGCAAAGTCATGGAGAAGATTATCAGGAGAATGGTGGAGCACCTGGAACGGAACAAGATTATAAACGACAACCAGCACGGATTCATGGAAGGCAAATCCTGTGTCACAAACCTACTGGAGTTTTATGACAAGGTAACAAAAGTAAGACATGAGAGAGAGGGGTGGGTTGATTGCATTTTCTTGGACAGCAAGAAGGCCTTCGACACAGTTCCTCACAAGAGATTAGTGCAGAAGCTAGAGGATCAGGCACGTATAACAGGAGGGGCACTGCGATGGATCAGAGAATACCTGACAGGGAGGCAACAGCGAGTCATGGTACGTGATGAGGTGTATCACAGTGGGCGCCTGTGACAAGCGGGGTCCCACAGGGGTCAGTCCTGGGACCAGTGTTATTCTTGGTATATGTGAATAACATAACGGAAGGGATAGATTCAGAAGTGTCTCCTGTTTGCAGATGATGTGAAGTTAATGAGGAGAATTAAATCAGATGAGGATCAGGCAAAACTACAAAGAGACCTGGACAGGCTGGACACCTGGTCCAGCAACTGGCTTCTTGAATTTAATCCCGCCAAATGCAAAGTCATGAAGATCGGGGAAGGGCAAAGAAGACCGCAGACAGAGTATAGGCTAGGTGGCCAAAGACTGCAAACCTCGCTCAAGGAGAAAGATCTAGGGGTGAGTATAATACCGAGCATCCCTCCGGAAGCACACATTAACCAGATAACTGCTGTGACATGTGCGCGCCTTTCAAACCTGAGAATAGCGTTCCGATACCTCAGGAAGGAATCGTTCAAGACTCTGTACACCGTGTACGCCACGCCCATACTGGAGTACGCAGCACCAGTTTGGAACCCACACCTGGTCAAGCACGTCAAGAAATTAGAGAAAGTGCAAAAGTTTGCAACAAGGCTAGTTCCAGAGCTAAGGGAAATGTCCTACGAAGAAAGATTAAGGGAAATCGGCCTGACGACACTGGAGGACTGGAGGGTCAGGGAAGACATGATAACGGCATACAAAATACTGCGTGGAATATGTAAGGTGAACAGAAACAGGATGTTCCAGAGAGGGGACACAGAAACAAGGAGTCACAATTGGAAGTTGAAGACTCAGATGAGTCAAAGGGATGTTAGGAAGTATTTCTTCAGCCATAGAGTTGTTAGGAAGTGGAATAGTCTGGCAAGTGATGTAGTGGAGGCAGGAACCATACATAGTTTTAATACGAGGTATGATAAAACTCATGGAGCAGGGAGAGAGGGGACCCAGTAGCGGTCAGTGAAGAGGTGAGGCCAGGAGCTGAGTATCGACCCCTGCAACCACAAATAGGTGAGTACAGATACATGTGGATGCATATACACGCAGATATCGGAAAGGGAGAGGGAGAAGAGGGTAGCTGAGAGGATGGGAGGGAAGAGAAAAGTAGAGGAGGGTTGAGATAATATCTCCATCTTGATGGATTATATATATATATATATATATATATATATATATATATATTTTTTTTTTTTTTTTTTTTTTTTTTTTAACACATCGGCCGATTCCCACCAAGGCAGGGTGGCCCGAAAAAGAAAAACTTTCATCATCATTCACTCCATCACTGTCTTGCCAGAAGGGTGCTTTACACTACAGTTATAAAACTGCAACATTAACACCCTCCTTCAGAGTGCCGGCACTGTACTTCCCATCTCCAGAACTCAAGTCCGGCCTGCCGGTTTCCTGAATCCTTCATAAATGTTACTTTGCTCACACTCCAACAGCACGTCAAGTATTAAAACCATATGCCTCCATTCACTCCTATCAAATACGCTCACACATGCTTGCTGGAAGTCCAAGCCCCTCGCACACAAAACTTCCTTTACCCCCTCCCTCCAACCTTTCCTAGGCCGACCCCTACCCCGCCTTCCCTCCACTACAGATTTATACACTCTCGAAGTCACTCTGTCTCGTTCCATTCTCTCTACATGTCCAAACCACCTCAACAACCCCTCCTCAGCTCTCTGGACAATCGTTTTGGTGATCCCGCACCTCCTCCTAATTTCCAAACTCCGAATTCTCTGCATTATATTCACACCACACATTGACCTCAGACATGACATCTCCACTGCCTCCAGCCTTCTCCTCGTTGCAACATTCATCACCCATGCTTCACACCCATATAAGAGCGTTGGTATAACTATACTCTCATACATTCCCCTCTTTACTTCCATGGACAAGGTTCTTTGTCTCCACAGACTCCGAAGTGCTCCACTCACCCTTTTCCCCTCATCAATTCTATGATTCACCTCATCCTTCATAGACCCATCCGCCGACATGTCCACTCCCAAATATCTGAATACATTCACCTCCTCCATACTCTCTCCCTCCAATCTGATATCCAATCTTTCGTCACCTATTCTTTTGTTATCCTCATCACCTTACTCTTTCCTATATTCACTTTCAATTTTCTTCTTTTACACACCCTACCAAATTCATCCACCAACCTCTGCAGCTTCTCTTCAGAATCTCCCAAAAGCACAGTGTCATCAGCAAAAAGCAACTGTGACAACTCCCACTTTGTATTTGCTTCTTTATCTTTTAGCCCAACACCTCTTGCCAAGACCCTCGCATTCACTTCTCTTACAACCCCAGTTCTGGTCTCCATATTACAGAATGGACATAAATTCGTTAGAAAACATTCAGCGTAGAATGACTAAATTAATACATAGCATTAGAAATCTTCCTTACGAAGAAAGATTAAGGACCCTTAAATTACACTCACTTGTAAGACGTAGAATAAGGGGAGACATGATCGAGGTATACAAGTGGAAAATGGGTATTAACGAAGGGGATATAAATAAGGTCTTGAGGGTATCTCTCCAAGAGAGAACCCGCAATAATGGATTCAAGTTAGATAAGTTTAGATTTAGAAAGGATATAGGAAAGTATTGGTTTGGAAATAGGGTAGTTGATGAGTGGAACAGTCTGCCTAGTAGGGTTATTGAAGCTAGGACCTTGGGTAGTTTTAAATTTAGGTTGGATAAATTCATGAGTGAAAGGGGTTGGATTTGAGTGGGAATTGCACATGAGTAAATAAAATTATCAAAGCTTATTTCTTGGGTAGCATTGAAAATTAGGTTGAACAAATATTCTGTTAGTGGGATGGAATGTGAAGGACCTGCCTAGTATGGGCCAACAGGCCTGCTGCAGTGTTCCTCCTTTCTTATGTTCTTATGTTCTTATAAATATATTGAACAACCACGGTGACATCACACATCCTTGTCTAAGGCCCACTTTTACTGGGAAATAGTCCCCTTCCCTCCTACACACTCTAACCTGAGCCTCACTATCCTCATAAAAACTCTTCACTGCTTTCAGTAACCTTCCTCCTATTCCATACACCTGCAACATCTGCCACATTGCCCCCCTATCTACCCTATCATACGCCTTTTCCAAATCCATAAATGCCACAAAAACATCTTTACCCTTATCCAAATACTGTTCACCTATATGTTTCACTGTAAACACTTGGTCTACACACCCCCTACCTTTCCTAAAGCCCCCTTGTTCATCTGCTATCCTGCTTTCTGTTTTACTCTTAATTCTTTCAATAATAACTCTACAATACACTTTACCAGGTACACTCAACAGACTTATTCCCCTATAATTTTTGCACTCTCTTTTGTCCCCTTTGCCTTTATACAAAGGAACAATACACGCTCTCTGCCAATCCCTAGGTACCTTACCCTCTTCCATACATTTATTAAATAATAGCACCAACCACTCCAAAATTATATCCCCACCTGCTTTTAACATTTCTATCTTTATCCCATCAATCCCAGCTGCCTAACCCCCTTTCATTCTACCCACTGCCTCACGAACTTCCCCTACACCCACAACTGGCTCTTCCACACTCCTACAAGATGTTATTCCTCCTTGCCCTACACACGAAATCACAGCTTCCCTGTCTTCATCAACATAAGAACATAAGAAAGGAGGAACACTGCAGCAGGCCTGTTGGCCCATTCTAGGCAGGTCCTTCACATTCCATCCCACCAACAGAATATTTGTTCAACCTAATTTTCAATGCTACCCAAAAATAAGCTTTGATAATTTTATTTACTCATGTGCAATTCCCACTCAAATCCAACCCCTTTCACTCATGAATTTATCCAACCTAAATTTAAAACTACCCAAGGTCCTTGCTTCAATAACCCTACTAGGCAGACTGTTCCATTCATCAACTACCCTATTTCCAAACCAATACTTTCCTATATCCTTTCTAAATCTAAACTTATCTAACTTGAATCCATTATTGCGGGTTCTCTCTTGGAGATACCCTCAAGACCTTATTTATATCCCCTTTGTTAATACCCATTTTCCACTTGTATACCTCGATCATGTCTCCCTCATTCTACGTCTTACAAGTGAATGTAATTTAAGGGTCTTCAATCTTTCTTCGTAAGGAAGATTTCTAATGCTATGTATTAATTTAGTCATTCTACGCTGAATGTTTTCTAACGAATTTATGTCCATTCTGTAATATGGAGACCAGAACTGAGCTGCGTAATCTAGGTGAGGCCTTACTAATGATGTATAAAGCTGTAATATAACGTCTGGACTTCTGTTGCTAACACTTCTTGATATAAATCCCAGTAATCTATTTGCCTTATTACGTACGCTTAGGCATTGCTGTCTTGGTTTAAGGTTGCTGCTTACCATCACCCCCAAGTCCTTCTCGCAATCTGTATGGCTAAGTTCTACGTTATTTAACTTATAAGTGCTTGGGTTATGGACACTCCCGAGCTTTAGAACTTTGCATTTATCTACATTGAACTGCATCTGCCATTTTTCTGACCAGGAATTGAGTTTGTCTAAATCCTCCTGTAGTTCACTGACATCTACGTCTGAATCGATTATCCTCAAAATATTCTCTCCATCTTCCCGATACCTCTAACTCTCCATTTAATAACTCTCCTCTCCTATTTTTAACTGTCAAATCCATTTGTTCTCTAGGCTTCCTCAACTTATTAATCTCATTCCAAAACTTTTTCTTATTTTCAACAAAATTTGCTGATAACATCTCACCCACTCTCTCATCTGCTCTCTTTTTACATTGCTTCACCACTCTTTTAACCTCTCTTTTTCTCTCCATATACTCTTCCCTCCTTGCATCACTTCTACTTTGTAAAAACCTCTCATATGCTAACTTTTTCTCCCTTACTACTCTCTTTACATCATCATTCCACCAATCGCTCCTCTTCCCTCCCGCACCCACTCGCCTGTAACCACAAACTTCTGCTGAACACTCTAACACTACATTTTTAAATCCCCACCTGCTTTTAACATTTCTATCTTTATCCCATCAATCCCAGCTGCCTAACCCCCTTTCATTCTACCCACTGCCTCACGAACTTCCCCTACACCCACAACTGGCTCTTCCACACTCCTACAAGATGTTATTCCTCCTTGCCCTACACACGAAATCACAGCTTCCCTGTCTTCATCAACATTTAACAAATCCTCAAAATATTCTCTCCATCTTCCCGATACCTCTAACTCTCCATTTAATAACTCTCCTCTCCTATTTTTAACTGTCAAATCCATTTGTTCTCTAGGCTTCCTCAACTTATTAATCTCATTCCAAAACTTTTTCTTATTTTCAACAAAATTTGCTGATAACATCTCACCCACTCTCTCATCTGCTCTCTTTTTACATTGCTTCACCACTCTTTTAACCTCTCTTTTTCTCTCCATATACTCTTCCCTCCTTGCATCACTTCTACTTTGTAAAAACCTCTCATATGCTAACTTTTTCTCCCTTACTACTCTCTTTACATCATCATTCCACCAATCGCTCCTCTTCCCTCCCGCACCCACTCGCCTGTAACCACAAACTTCTGCTGAACACTCTAACACTACATTTTTAAATCTACCCCATACATTTTCGACCCCATTGCCTACACTCTCACTAGCCCATCTATCCTCCAATAGTTGTTTATATCTTACCCTAACTGCCTCCTCTTTTAGTTTATAAACCTTCACCTCTTTTACTTACTGATTCTATTTTCCTTGTATCCCATCTACCTTTTACTCCCACTGTAGCTATAACTAAAAAGTGATCTGATATATCTGTAGCCCCTCTATAAACATGTACATCCTGAAGTCTACTCAACAGTCTTTTATCTACCAATACATAGTCCAACAAACTACTGTCATTTATATATATATATATATATATATATATATATATATATATATATATATATATATATATATATATATATATATATATATATAGAGAGAGAGAGAGAGAGAGAGAGAGAGAGCATCTGGGACTAGTGGCTCAGAGTTGCTATGAAGGTGGTGTCACCTTTAATGTCGTGTCCTTGGACTGAACATAAACGACTAGCACATGACTTGAGCTGCCCCAGTCTCCTCCCTCTATATATGTGATCAACACAGCTGCCTCAAACACACTTCACTCTCTCCTCAGCTGCCTCTCATCTCCACCTTTCCGTTTCCCTATTATTATTATTATTATTATTATTATTATTATGATTATTATTATTATTATTATTATTATTATTATTATTATTATTATTATTATTATTATTATTATGCACGGGGAAGCGCTTGGGGAATATAAATCACTCATATTTGATTCAAAGTTCGGGAAGATTAGCTCCATATTCCTGGATCAAGATCTCTTGCCCCATGGAGGACGTTCACGTCTGCCGCTTGCAATAAACACCAGAATGTTTTATTAGGAAGTAAATCCTTTTAAAGAATTTAATGCTGCAATTCTTTTAACAAATTATCTTTGATGCATTTAATCTGTGCTATGAAATTATGAACTAGACTTATATCTCTAGCCTAATAGATTACATACTCTTGGTAGAAATTTCTCTCTATCATAACATTATACGATGTTCATAGAGGCAGTTACAGCCTAATATATCAGAGTGTATATTAAGTGTACCTCCAGCCCAACATAGTTCTTGTTTATTAATGGCTTCTAAAACACTGTAGCCATAAATACAGTTTAATACATTTTCCAGAGAGCAAAAAGCTAAATTAATGATCGTTCATTACTTGTCAAAAAAAAAAAATGAAAATTATTATGTTTTTAACCACAACAACATTAAAGCAAATAATAATATTACATTTAATAATAACACTAGTGATGATAACTAACAACAACAATAACAAGGCTAATTAGAATGACGACAAAAATTTATAATAATAATAATAATGGAATTATTATTTTAACACTACTACTACTATTACTAATAATAAAAATAATAATAGTTTTATTCTCAAAATTATATATATATATATATATATATATATATATATATATATATATATATATATATATATATATATATATATATATATATATATATATATATATATATATATATATATAATAATGTTGAATAATCAGTTATGGCAAGTAAAGAAGGAATATAAATGTATAAATTCAAGGATTATGTGGAGTAAAATAAAGGTTGGATGTGAAAAGTGGGTTATAGTAAGTGTTTATGCACCTGGAGAAGAGAAGTGTAGAGGAGAGAGAGATTTTGGGAAATGTTGAGTGAGTGTGTGGGAGTTTTGAACCAAGTGAGAGAGTAATTGTGGTTGGGGATCTTAATGCTAAAGTGGGTAAAAATGTTGTGGATGGAGTAGTAGGTAAATTTGGGGTGCCAGGGTAAATGTAAATGGGGAACCATTAATTGAGCTATGTGTAGAAAGAGGTTTGGTAATAAGTAATACATATTTTATG